>CAMPDV010002444.1:0-64516 GCA_946699065.1 Loxodes magnus
AGTATTTAGAAAAGTGAAGAAGTAAAGTAAGAAAAGAATATCTAATGATAAGTTTTCGTAGCAAGCACTAAAATATAAGTTAGAATATCCAAAATGTTAGTAATATTATAACTAACACGAATCTGTATTCGGTTCGTCAAGATATGCTTGTAGATGAAAGTTAGCCTATAGAAAAGTGAAGAAGTAAAGTAAGAAAAGAAGATAGAATTTCAGTTTTAAGGAGTATGCTTTGAGAAGTAATAAGTATTTAGAAAAGTGAAGAAGTAAAGTAAGAAAAGAATATCTAATGATAAGTTTTCGTAGCAAGCACTAAAATATAAGTTAGAATATCCAAAATGTTAGTAATATTAAAACTAACACGAATCTGTATTCGGTTCTTCAAGATATGCTTGTAGATGAAAGTTAGCCTATAGAAAAGTGAAGAAGTAAAGTAAGAAAAGAAGAAAGAATTTCAGTTTTAAGTAGTATGTTTTTAAAAGTAATAAGTATTTGGAAAAGTGAAGAAGTAAAGTAAGAAAAGAAGATAGAATTTGAGTTTTAAGGAGTATGCTTTGAGAAGTAATAAGTATTTAGAAAAGTGAAGAAGTAAAGTAAGAAAAGAAGATAGAATTTGAGTTTTAAGGAGTATGCTTTGAGAAGTAATAAGTATTTAGAAAAGTGAAGAAGTAAAGTAAGAAAAGAATATCTAATGATAAGTTTTCGTAGCAAGCACTAAAATATAAGTTAGAATATCCAAAATGTTAGTAATATTATAACTAACACGAATCTGTATTCGGTTCGTCAAGATATGCTTGTAGATGAAAGTTAGCCTATAGAAAAGTGAAGAAGTAAAGTAAGAAAAGAAGATAGAATTTCAGTTTTAAGGAGTATGCTTTGAGAAGTAATAAGTATTTAGAAAAGTGAAGAAGTAAAGTAAGAAAAGAATATCTAATGATAAGTTTTCGTAGCAAGCACTAAAATATAAGTTAGAATATCCAAAATGTTAGTAATATTAAAACTAACACGAATCTGTATTCGGTTCTTCAAGATATGCTTGTAGATGAAAGTTAGCCTATAGAAAAGTGAAGAAGTAAAGTAAGAAAAGAAGAAAGAATTTCAGTTTTAAGTAGTATGTTTTTAAAAGTAATAAGTATTTGGAAAAGTGAAGAAGTAAAGTAAGAAAAGAAGATAGAATTTGAGTTTTAAGGAGTATGCTTTGAGAAGTAATAAGTATTTAGAAAAGTGAAGAAGTAAAGTAAGAAAAGAAGATAGAATTTGAGTTTTAAGGAGTATGCTTTGAGAAGTAATAAGTATTTAGAAAAGTGAAGAAGTAAAGTAAGAAAAGAATATCTAATGATAAGTTTTCGTAGCAAGCACTAAAATATAAGTTAGAATATCCAAAATGTTAGTAATATTATAACTAACACGAATCTGTATTCGGTATTTCAAGATATGATTGTAGATGAAAGTTAGCCTATAGAAAAGTGAAGAAGTAAAGTAAGAAAAGAAGATAGAATTTCAGTTTTAAGGAGTATGCTTTGAGAAGTAATAAGTATTTAGAAAAGTGAAGAAGTAAAGTAAGAAAAGAAGATAGAATTTGAGTTTTAAGGAGTATGCTTTGAGAAGTAATAAGTATTTAGAAAAGTGAAGAAGTAAAGTAAGAAAAGAATATCTAATGATAAGTTTTCGTAGCAAGCACTAAAATATAAGTTAGAATATCCAAAATGTTAGTAATATTATAACTAACACGAATCTGTATTCGGTTCGTCAAGATATGCTTGTAGATGAAAGTTAGCCTATAGAAAAGTGAAGAAGTAAAGTAAGAAAAGAAGATAGAATTTCAGTTTTAAGGAGTATGCTTTGAGAAGTAATAAGTATTTAGAAAAGTGAAGAAGTAAAGTAAGAAAAGAAGATAGAATTTGAGTTTTAAGGAGTATGCTTTGAGAAGTAATAAGTATTTAGAAAAGTGAAGAAGTAAAGTAAGAAAAGAAGATAGAATTTGAGTTTTAAGGAGTATGCTTTGAGAAGTAATAAGTATTTAGAAAAGTGAAGAAGTAAAGTAAGAAAAGAATATCTAATGATAAGTTTTCGTAGCAAGCACTAAAATATAAGTTAGAATATCCAAAATGTTAGTAATATTATAACTAACACGAATCTGTATTCGGTTCTTCAAGATATGCTTGTAGATGAAAGTTAGCCTATAGAAAAGTGAAGAAGTAAAGTAAGAAAAGAAGAAAGAATTTCAGTTTTAAGTAGTATGTTTTTAAAAGTAATAAGTATTTGGAAAAGTGAAGAAGTAAAGTAAGAAAAGAAGATAGAATTTGAGTTTTAAGGAGTATGCTTTGAGAAGTAATAAGTATTTAGAAAAGTGAAGAAGTAAAGTAAGAAAAGAAGATAGAATTTGAGTTTTAAGGAGTATGCTTTGAGAAGTAATAAGTATTTAGAAAAGTGAAGAAGTAAAGTAAGAAAAGAATATCTAATGATAAGTTTTCGTAGCAAGCACTAAAATATAAGTTAGAATATCCAAAATGTTAGTAATATTATAACTAACACGAATCTGTATTCGGTATTTCAAGATATGATTGTAGATGAAAGTTAGCCTATAGAAAAGTGAAGAAGTAAAGTAAGAAAAGAAGATAGAATTTCAGTTTTAAGGAGTATGCTTTGAGAAGTAATAAGTATTTAGAAAAGTGAAGAAGTAAAGTAAGAAAAGAAGATAGAATTTGAGTTTTAAGGAGTATGCTTTGAGAAGTAATAAGTATTTAGAAAAGTGAAGAAGTAAAGTAAGAAAAGAATATCTAATGATAAGTTTTCGTAGCAAGCACTAAAATATAAGTTAGAATATCCAAAATGTTAGTAATATTATAACTAACACGAATCTGTATTCGGTTCGTCAAGATATGCTTGTAGATGAAAGTTAGCCTATAGAAAAGTGAAGAAGTAAAGTAAGAAAAGAAGATAGAATTTCAGTTTTAAGGAGTATGCTTTGAGAAGTAATAAGTATTTAGAAAAGTGAAGAAGTAAAGTAAGAAAAGAAGATAGAATTTGAGTTTTAAGGAGTATGCTTTGAGAAGTAATAAGTATTTAGAAAAGTGAAGAAGTAAAGTAAGAAAAGAAGATAGAATTTGAGTTTTAAGGAGTATGCTTTGAGAAGTAATAAGTATTTAGAAAAGTGAAGAAGTAAAGTAAGAAAAGAATATCTAATGATAAGTTTTCGTAGCAAGCACTAAAATATAAGTTAGAATATCCAAAATGTTAGTAATATTATAACTAACACGAATCTGTATTCGGTATTTCAAGATATGATTGTAGATGAAAGTTAGCCTATAGAAAAGTGAAGAAGTAAAGTAAGAAAAGAAGATAGAATTTCAGTTTTAAGGAGTATGCTTTGAGA
This sequence comes from Loxodes magnus, assembly GCA_946699065.1. Lineage (NCBI taxonomy): Eukaryota > Ciliophora > Karyorelictea > Loxodida > Loxodidae > Loxodes > Loxodes magnus. The sequence continues at coordinate 3,374 of CAMPDV010002444.1, forward strand.
AGTAATAAGTATTTAGAAAAGTGAAGAAGTAAAGTAAGAAAAGAAGATAGAATTTGAGTTTTAAGGAGTATGCTTTGAGAAGTAATAAGTATTTAGAAAAGTGAAGAAGTAAAGTAAGAAAAGAATATCTAATGATAAGTTTTCGTAGCAAGCACTAAAATATAAGTTAGAATATCCAAAATGTTAGTAATATTATAACTAACACGAATCTGTATTCGGTTCGTCAAGATATGCTTGTAGATGAAAGTTAGCCTATAGAAAAGTGAAGAAGAAGTAAGAAAAGAAGATAGAATTTCAGTTTTAAGGAGTATGCTTTGAGAAGTAATAAGTATTTAGAAAAGTGAAGAAGTAAAGTAAGAAAAGAATATCTAATGATAAGTTTTCGTAGCAAGCACTAAAATATAAGTTAGAATATCCAAAATGTTAGTAATATTAAAACTAACACGAATCTGTATTCGGTTCTTCAAGATATGCTTGTAGATGAAAGTTAGCCTATAGAAAAGTGAAGAAGTAAAGTAAGAAAAGAAGAAAGAATTTCAGTTTTAAGGAGTATGTTTTGAGAAGTATTAAGTATTTAGAAAAGTGAAGAAGTAGATTAAGAAAAGAAGATAGAATTTCAGTTTTAAGTATTATGTTTTGAGAAGTATTAAGTATTTAGAAAAGTGAAGAAGTAAAGTAAGAAAAGAAGATAGAATTTCAGTTTTAAGTATTATGTTTTGAGAAGTAATAAGTATTTAGAAAAGTGAAGAAGTAAAGTAAGAAAAGAATATCTAATGATAAGTTTTCGTAGCAAGCACTAAAATATAAGTTAGAATATCCAAAATGTTAGTAATATTATAACTAACACGAATCTGTATTCGGTTCGTCAAGATATGCTTGTAGATGAAAGTTAGCCTATAGAAAAGTGAAGAAGTAAAGTAAGAAAAGAAGATAGAATTTCAGTTTTAAGTATTATGTTTTGAGAAGTAATAAGTATTTAGAAAAGTGAAGAAGTAAAGTAAGAAAAGAATATCTAATGATAAGTTTTCGTAGCAAGCACTAAAATATAAGTTAGAATATCCAAAATGTTAGTAATATTATAACTAACACGAATCTGTATTCGGTTCGTCAAGATATGCTTGTAGATGAAAGTTAGCCTATAGAAAAGTGAAGAAGTAAAGTAAGAAAAGAAGATAGAATTTCAGTTTTAAGGAGTATGCTTTGAGAAGTAATAAGTATTTAGAAAAGTGAAGAAGTAAAGTAAGAAAAGAATATCTAATGATAAGTTTTCGTAGCAAGCACTAAAATATAAGTTAGAATATCCAAAATGTTAGTAATATTAAAACTAACACGAATCTGTATTCGGTTCTTCAAGATATGCTTGTAGATGAAAGTTAGCCTATAGAAAAGTGAAGAAGTAAAGTAAGAAAAGAAGAAAGAATTTCAGTTTTAAGTAGTATGTTTTTAAAAGTAATAAGTATTTGGAAAAGTGAAGAAGTAAAGTAAGAAAAGAAGATAGAATTTGAGTTTTAAGGAGTATGCTTTGAGAAGTAATAAGTATTTAGAAAAGTGAAGAAGTAAAGTAAGAAAAGAAGATAGAATTTGAGTTTTAAGGAGTATGCTTTGAGAAGTAATAAGTATTTAGAAAAGTGAAGAAGTAAAGTAAGAAAAGAATATCTAATGATAAGTTTTCGTAGCAAGCACTAAAATATAAGTTAGAATATCCAAAATGTTAGTAATATTATAACTAACACGAATCTGTATTCGGTTCGTCAAGATATGCTTGTAGATGAAAGTTAGCCTATAGAAAAGTGAAGAAGTAAAGTAAGAAAAGAAGATAGAATTTCAGTTTTAAGGAGTATGCTTTGAGAAGTAATAAGTATTTAGAAAAGTGAAGAAGTAAAGTAAGAAAAGAATATCTAATGATAAGTTTTCGTAGCAAGCACTAAAATATAAGTTAGAATATCCAAAATGTTAGTAATATTAAAACTAACACGAATCTGTATTCGGTTCTTCAAGATATGCTTGTAGATGAAAGTTAGCCTATAGAAAAGTGAAGAAGTAAAGTAAGAAAAGAAGAAAGAATTTCAGTTTTAAGTAGTATGTTTTTAAAAGTAATAAGTATTTGGAAAAGTGAAGAAGTAAAGTAAGAAAAGAAGATAGAATTTGAGTTTTAAGGAGTATGCTTTGAGAAGTAATAAGTATTTAGAAAAGTGAAGAAGTAAAGTAAGAAAAGAAGATAGAATTTGAGTTTTAAGGAGTATGCTTTGAGAAGTAATAAGTATTTAGAAAAGTGAAGAAGTAAAGTAAGAAAAGAATATCTAATGATAAGTTTTCGTAGCAAGCACTAAAATATAAGTTAGAATATCCAAAATGTTAGTAATATTATAACTAACACGAATCTGTATTCGGTTCGTCAAGATATGCTTGTAGATGAAAGTTAGCCTATAGAAAAGTGAAGAAGTAAAGTAAGAAAAGAAGATAGAATTTCAGTTTTAAGGAGTATGCTTTGAGAAGTAATAAGTATTTAGAAAAGTGAAGAAGTAAAGTAAGAAAAGAATATCTAATGATAAGTTTTCGTAGCAAGCACTAAAATATAAGTTAGAATATCCAAAATGTTAGTAATATTAAAACTAACACGAATCTGTATTCGGTTCTTCAAGATATGCTTGTAGATGAAAGTTAGCCTATAGAAAAGTGAAGAAGTAAAGTAAGAAAAGAAGAAAGAATTTCAGTTTTAAGTAGTATGTTTTTAAAAGTAATAAGTATTTGGAAAAGTGAAGAAGTAAAGTAAGAAAAGAAGATAGAATTTGAGTTTTAAGGAGTATGCTTTGAGAAGTAATAAGTATTTAGAAAAGTGAAGAAGTAAAGTAAGAAAAGAAGATAGAATTTGAGTTTTAAGGAGTATGCTTTGAGAAGTAATAAGTATTTAGAAAAGTGAAGAAGTAAAGTAAGAAAAGAATATCTAATGATAAGTTTTCGTAGCAAGCACTAAAATATAAGTTAGAATATCCAAAATGTTAGTAATATTATAACTAACACGAATCTGTATTCGGTTCGTCAAGATATGCTTGTAGATGAAAGTTAGCCTATAGAAAAGTGAAGAAGTAAAGTAAGAAAAGAAGATAGAATTTCAGTTTTAAGGAGTATGCTTTGAGAAGTAATAAGTATTTAGAAAAGTGAAGAAGTAAAGTAAGAAAAGAATATCTAATGATAAGTTTTCGTAGCAAGCACTAAAATATAAGTTAGAATATCCAAAATGTTAGTAATATTAAAACTAACACGAATCTGTATTCGGTTCTTCAAGATATGCTTGTAGATGAAAGTTAGCCTATAGAAAAGTGAAGAAGTAAAGTAAGAAAAGAAGAAAGAATTTCAGTTTTAAGGAGTATGTTTTGAGAAGTATTAAGTATTTAGAAAAGTGAAGAAGTAGATTAAGAAAAGAAGATAGAATTTCAGTTTTAAGTATTATGTTTTGAGAAGTATTAAGTATTTAGAAAAGTGAAGAAGTAAAGTAAGAAAAGAAGATAGAATTTCAGTTTTAAGTATTATGTTTTGAGAAGTAATAAGTATTTAGAAAAGTGAAGAAGTAAAGTAAGAAAAGAATATCTAATGATAAGTTTTCGTAGCAAGCACTAAAATATAAGTTAGAATATCCAAAATGTTAGTAATATTATAACTAACACGAATCTGTATTCGGTTCGTCAAGATATGCTTGTAGATGAAAGTTAGCCTATAGAAAAGTGAAGAAGTAAAGTAAGAAAAGAAGATAGAATTTCAGTTTTAAGTATTATGTTTTGAGAAGTAATAAGTATTTAGAAAAGTGAAGAAGTAAAGTAAGAAAAGAATATCTAATGATAAGTTTTCGTAGCAAGCACTAAAATATAAGTTAGAATATCCAAAATGTTAGTAATATTATAACTAACACGAATCTGTATTCGGTTCGTCAAGATATGCTTGTAGATGAAAGTTAGCCTATAGAAAAGTGAAGAAGTAAAGTAAGAAAAGAAGATAGAATTTCAGTTTTAAGGAGTATGCTTTGAGAAGTAATAAGTATTTAGAAAAGTGAAGAAGTAAAGTAAGAAAAGAATATCTAATGATAAGTTTTCGTAGCAAGCACTAAAATATAAGTTAGAATATCCAAAATGTTAGTAATATTAAAACTAACACGAATCTGTATTCGGTTCTTCAAGATATGCTTGTAGATGAAAGTTAGCCTATAGAAAAGTGAAGAAGTAAAGTAAGAAAAGAAGAAAGAATTTCAGTTTTAAGTAGTATGTTTTTAAAAGTAATAAGTATTTGGAAAAGTGAAGAAGTAAAGTAAGAAAAGAAGATAGAATTTGAGTTTTAAGGAGTATGCTTTGAGAAGTAATAAGTATTTAGAAAAGTGAAGAAGTAAAGTAAGAAAAGAAGATAGAATTTGAGTTTTAAGGAGTATGCTTTGAGAAGTAATAAGTATTTAGAAAAGTGAAGAAGTAAAGTAAGAAAAGAATATCTAATGATAAGTTTTCGTAGCAAGCACTAAAATATAAGTTAGAATATCCAAAATGTTAGTAATATTATAACTAACACGAATCTGTATTCGGTTCGTCAAGATATGCTTGTAGATGAAAGTTAGCCTATAGAAAAGTGAAGAAGTAAAGTAAGAAAAGAAGATAGAATTTCAGTTTTAAGGAGTATGCTTTGAGAAGTAATAAGTATTTAGAAAAGTGAAGAAGTAAAGTAAGAAAAGAATATCTAATGATAAGTTTTCGTAGCAAGCACTAAAATATAAGTTAGAATATCCAAAATGTTAGTAATATTAAAACTAACACGAATCTGTATTCGGTTCTTCAAGATATGCTTGTAGATGAAAGTTAGCCTATAGAAAAGTGAAGAAGTAAAGTAAGAAAAGAAGAAAGAATTTCAGTTTTAAGTAGTATGTTTTTAAAAGTAATAAGTATTTGGAAAAGTGAAGAAGTAAAGTAAGAAAAGAAGATAGAATTTGAGTTTTAAGGAGTATGCTTTGAGAAGTAATAAGTATTTAGAAAAGTGAAGAAGTAAAGTAAGAAAAGAAGATAGAATTTGAGTTTTAAGGAGTATGCTTTGAGAAGTAATAAGTATTTAGAAAAGTGAAGAAGTAAAGTAAGAAAAGAATATCTAATGATAAGTTTTCGTAGCAAGCACTAAAATATAAGTTAGAATATCCAAAATGTTAGTAATATTATAACTAACACGAATCTGTATTCGGTTCGTCAAGATATGCTTGTAGATGAAAGTTAGCCTATAGAAAAGTGAAGAAGTAAAGTAAGAAAAGAAGATAGAATTTCAGTTTTAAGGAGTATGCTTTGAGAAGTAATAAGTATTTAGAAAAGTGAAGAAGTAAAGTAAGAAAAGAATATCTAATGATAAGTTTTCGTAGCAAGCACTAAAATATAAGTTAGAATATCCAAAATGTTAGTAATATTAAAACTAACACGAATCTGTATTCGGTTCTTCAAGATATGCTTGTAGATGAAAGTTAGCCTATAGAAAAGTGAAGAAGTAAAGTAAGAAAAGAAGAAAGAATTTCAGTTTTAAGTAGTATGTTTTTAAAAGTAATAAGTATTTGGAAAAGTGAAGAAGTAAAGTAAGAAAAGAAGATAGAATTTGAGTTTTAAGGAGTATGCTTTGAGAAGTAATAAGTATTTAGAAAAGTGAAGAAGTAAAGTAAGAAAAGAAGATAGAATTTGAGTTTTAAGGAGTATGCTTTGAGAAGTAATAAGTATTTAGAAAAGTGAAGAAGTAAAGTAAGAAAAGAATATCTAATGATAAGTTTTCGTAGCAAGCACTAAAATATAAGTTAGAATATCCAAAATGTTAGTAATATTATAACTAACACGAATCTGTATTCGGTTCGTCAAGATATGCTTGTAGATGAAAGTTAGCCTATAGAAAAGTGAAGAAGTAAAGTAAGAAAAGAAGATAGAATTTCAGTTTTAAGGAGTATGCTTTGAGAAGTAATAAGTATTTAGAAAAGTGAAGAAGTAAAGTAAGAAAAGAATATCTAATGATAAGTTTTCGTAGCAAGCACTAAAATATAAGTTAGAATATCCAAAATGTTAGTAATATTAAAACTAACACGAATCTGTATTCGGTTCTTCAAGATATGCTTGTAGATGAAAGTTAGCCTATAGAAAAGTGAAGAAGTAAAGTAAGAAAAGAAGAAAGAATTTCAGTTTTAAGTAGTATGTTTTTAAAAGTAATAAGTATTTGGAAAAGTGAAGAAGTAAAGTAAGAAAAGAAGATAGAATTTGAGTTTTAAGGAGTATGCTTTGAGAAGTAATAAGTATTTAGAAAAGTGAAGAAGTAAAGTAAGAAAAGAAGATAGAATTTGAGTTTTAAGGAGTATGCTTTGAGAAGTAATAAGTATTTAGAAAAGTGAAGAAGTAAAGTAAGAAAAGAATATCTAATGATAAGTTTTCGTAGCAAGCACTAAAATATAAGTTAGAATATCCAAAATGTTAGTAATATTATAACTAACACGAATCTGTATTCGGTTCGTCAAGATATGCTTGTAGATGAAAGTTAGCCTATAGAAAAGTGAAGAAGTAAAGTAAGAAAAGAAGATAGAATTTCAGTTTTAAGGAGTATGCTTTGAGAAGTAATAAGTATTTAGAAAAGTGAAGAAGTAAAGTAAGAAAAGAATATCTAATGATAAGTTTTCGTAGCAAGCACTAAAATATAAGTTAGAATATCCAAAATGTTAGTAATATTAAAACTAACACGAATCTGTATTCGGTTCTTCAAGATATGCTTGTAGATGAAAGTTAGCCTATAGAAAAGTGAAGAAGTAAAGTAAGAAAAGAAGAAAGAATTTCAGTTTTAAGTAGTATGTTTTTAAAAGTAATAAGTATTTGGAAAAGTGAAGAAGTAAAGTAAGAAAAGAAGATAGAATTTGAGTTTTAAGGAGTATGCTTTGAGAAGTAATAAGTATTTAGAAAAGTGAAGAAGTAAAGTAAGAAAAGAAGATAGAATTTGAGTTTTAAGGAGTATGCTTTGAGAAGTAATAAGTATTTAGAAAAGTGAAGAAGTAAAGTAAGAAAAGAATATCTAATGATAAGTTTTCGTAGCAAGCACTAAAATATAAGTTAGAATATCCAAAATGTTAGTAATATTATAACTAACACGAATCTGTATTCGGTTCGTCAAGATATGCTTGTAGATGAAAGTTAGCCTATAGAAAAGTGAAGAAGTAAAGTAAGAAAAGAAGATAGAATTTCAGTTTTAAGGAGTATGCTTTGAGAAGTAATAAGTATTTAGAAAAGTGAAGAAGTAAAGTAAGAAAAGAATATCTAATGATAAGTTTTCGTAGCAAGCACTAAAATATAAGTTAGAATATCCAAAATGTTAGTAATATTAAAACTAACACGAATCTGTATTCGGTTCTTCAAGATATGCTTGTAGATGAAAGTTAGCCTATAGAAAAGTGAAGAAGTAAAGTAAGAAAAGAAGAAAGAATTTCAGTTTTAAGTAGTATGTTTTTAAAAGTAATAAGTATTTGGAAAAGTGAAGAAGTAAAGTAAGAAAAGAAGATAGAATTTGAGTTTTAAGGAGTATGCTTTGAGAAGTAATAAGTATTTAGAAAAGTGAAGAAGTAAAGTAAGAAAAGAAGATAGAATTTGAGTTTTAAGGAGTATGCTTTGAGAAGTAATAAGTATTTAGAAAAGTGAAGAAGTAAAGTAAGAAAAGAATATCTAATGATAAGTTTTCGTAGCAAGCACTAAAATATAAGTTAGAATATCCAAAATGTTAGTAATATTAAAACTAACACGAATCTGTATTCGGTTCTTCAAGATATGCTTGTAGATGAAAGTTAGCCTATAGAAAAGTGAAGAAGTAAAGTAAGAAAAGAAGAAAGAATTTCAGTTTTAAGTAGTATGTTTTTAAAAGTAATAAGTATTTGGAAAAGTGAAGAAGTAAAGTAAGAAAAGAAGATAGAATTTGAGTTTTAAGGAGTATGCTTTGAGAAGTAATAAGTATTTAGAAAAGTGAAGAAGTAAAGTAAGAAAAGAAGATAGAATTTGAGTTTTAAGGAGTATGCTTTGAGAAGTAATAAGTATTTAGAAAAGTGAAGAAGTAAAGTAAGAAAAGAATATCTAATGATAAGTTTTCGTAGCAAGCACTAAAATATAAGTTAGAATATCCAAAATGTTAGTAATATTATAACTAACACGAATCTGTATTCGGTTCGTCAAGATATGCTTGTAGATGAAAGTTAGCCTATAGAAAAGTGAAGAAGTAAAGTAAGAAAAGAAGATAGAATTTCAGTTTTAAGGAGTATGCTTTGAGAAGTAATAAGTATTTAGAAAAGTGAAGAAGTAAAGTAAGAAAAGAATATCTAATGATAAGTTTTCGTAGCAAGCACTAAAATATAAGTTAGAATATCCAAAATGTTAGTAATATTAAAACTAACACGAATCTGTATTCGGTTCTTCAAGATATGCTTGTAGATGAAAGTTAGCCTATAGAAAAGTGAAGAAGTAAAGTAAGAAAAGAAGAAAGAATTTCAGTTTTAAGTAGTATGTTTTTAAAAGTAATAAGTATTTGGAAAAGTGAAGAAGTAAAGTAAGAAAAGAAGATAGAATTTGAGTTTTAAGGAGTATGCTTTGAGAAGTAATAAGTATTTAGAAAAGTGAAGAAGTAAAGTAAGAAAAGAAGATAGAATTTGAGTTTTAAGGAGTATGCTTTGAGAAGTAATAAGTATTTAGAAAAGTGAAGAAGTAAAGTAAGAAAAGAATATCTAATGATAAGTTTTCGTAGCAAGCACTAAAATATAAGTTAGAATATCCAAAATGTTAGTAATATTATAACTAACACGAATCTGTATTCGGTTCGTCAAGATATGCTTGTAGATGAAAGTTAGCCTATAGAAAAGTGAAGAAGTAAAGTAAGAAAAGAAGATAGAATTTCAGTTTTAAGGAGTATGCTTTGAGAAGTAATAAGTATTTAGAAAAGTGAAGAAGTAAAGTAAGAAAAGAATATCTAATGATAAGTTTTCGTAGCAAGCACTAAAATATAAGTTAGAATATCCAAAATGTTAGTAATATTAAAACTAACACGAATCTGTATTCGGTTCTTCAAGATATGCTTGTAGATGAAAGTTAGCCTATAGAAAAGTGAAGAAGTAAAGTAAGAAAAGAAGAAAGAATTTCAGTTTTAAGTAGTATGTTTTTAAAAGTAATAAGTATTTGGAAAAGTGAAGAAGTAAAGTAAGAAAAGAAGATAGAATTTGAGTTTTAAGGAGTATGCTTTGAGAAGTAATAAGTATTTAGAAAAGTGAAGAAGTAAAGTAAGAAAAGAAGATAGAATTTGAGTTTTAAGGAGTATGCTTTGAGAAGTAATAAGTATTTAGAAAAGTGAAGAAGTAAAGTAAGAAAAGAATATCTAATGATAAGTTTTCGTAGCAAGCACTAAAATATAAGTTAGAATATCCAAAATGTTAGTAATATTATAACTAACACGAATCTGTATTCGGTTCGTCAAGATATGCTTGTAGATGAAAGTTAGCCTATAGAAAAGTGAAGAAGTAAAGTAAGAAAAGAAGATAGAATTTCAGTTTTAAGGAGTATGCTTTGAGAAGTAATAAGTATTTAGAAAAGTGAAGAAGTAAAGTAAGAAAAGAATATCTAATGATAAGTTTTCGTAGCAAGCACTAAAATATAAGTTAGAATATCCAAAATGTTAGTAATATTAAAACTAACACGAATCTGTATTCGGTTCTTCAAGATATGCTTGTAGATGAAAGTTAGCCTATAGAAAAGTGAAGAAGTAAAGTAAGAAAAGAAGAAAGAATTTCAGTTTTAAGTAGTATGTTTTTAAAAGTAATAAGTATTTGGAAAAGTGAAGAAGTAAAGTAAGAAAAGAAGATAGAATTTGAGTTTTAAGGAGTATGCTTTGAGAAGTAATAAGTATTTAGAAAAGTGAAGAAGTAAAGTAAGAAAAGAAGATAGAATTTGAGTTTTAAGGAGTATGCTTTGAGAAGTAATAAGTATTTAGAAAAGTGAAGAAGTAAAGTAAGAAAAGAATATCTAATGATAAGTTTTCGTAGCAAGCACTAAAATATAAGTTAGAATATCCAAAATGTTAGTAATATTATAACTAACACGAATCTGTATTCGGTTCGTCAAGATATGCTTGTAGATGAAAGTTAGCCTATAGAAAAGTGAAGAAGTAAAGTAAGAAAAGAAGATAGAATTTCAGTTTTAAGGAGTATGCTTTGAGAAGTAATAAGTATTTAGAAAAGTGAAGAAGTAAAGTAAGAAAAGAATATCTAATGATAAGTTTTCGTAGCAAGCACTAAAATATAAGTTAGAATATCCAAAATGTTAGTAATATTAAAACTAACACGAATCTGTATTCGGTTCTTCAAGATATGCTTGTAGATGAAAGTTAGCCTATAGAAAAGTGAAGAAGTAAAGTAAGAAAAGAAGAAAGAATTTCAGTTTTAAGTAGTATGTTTTTAAAAGTAATAAGTATTTGGAAAAGTGAAGAAGTAAAGTAAGAAAAGAAGATAGAATTTGAGTTTTAAGGAGTATGCTTTGAGAAGTAATAAGTATTTAGAAAAGTGAAGAAGTAAAGTAAGAAAAGAAGATAGAATTTGAGTTTTAAGGAGTATGCTTTGAGAAGTAATAAGTATTTAGAAAAGTGAAGAAGTAAAGTAAGAAAAGAATATCTAATGATAAGTTTTCGTAGCAAGCACTAAAATATAAGTTAGAATATCCAAAATGTTAGTAATATTATAACTAACACGAATCTGTATTCGGTTCGTCAAGATATGCTTGTAGATGAAAGTTAGCCTATAGAAAAGTGAAGAAGTAAAGTAAGAAAAGAAGATAGAATTTCAGTTTTAAGGAGTATGCTTTGAGAAGTAATAAGTATTTAGAAAAGTGAAGAAGTAAAGTAAGAAAAGAATATCTAATGATAAGTTTTCGTAGCAAGCACTAAAATATAAGTTAGAATATCCAAAATGTTAGTAATATTAAAACTAACACGAATCTGTATTCGGTTCTTCAAGATATGCTTGTAGATGAAAGTTAGCCTATAGAAAAGTGAAGAAGTAAAGTAAGAAAAGAAGAAAGAATTTCAGTTTTAAGTAGTATGTTTTTAAAAGTAATAAGTATTTGGAAAAGTGAAGAAGTAAAGTAAGAAAAGAAGATAGAATTTGAGTTTTAAGGAGTATGCTTTGAGAAGTAATAAGTATTTAGAAAAGTGAAGAAGTAAAGTAAGAAAAGAAGATAGAATTTGAGTTTTAAGGAGTATGCTTTGAGAAGTAATAAGTATTTAGAAAAGTGAAGAAGTAAAGTAAGAAAAGAATATCTAATGATAAGTTTTCGTAGCAAGCACTAAAATATAAGTTAGAATATCCAAAATGTTAGTAATATTATAACTAACACGAATCTGTATTCGGTTCGTCAAGATATGCTTGTAGATGAAAGTTAGCCTATAGAAAAGTGAAGAAGTAAAGTAAGAAAAGAAGATAGAATTTCAGTTTTAAGGAGTATGCTTTGAGAAGTAATAAGTATTTAGAAAAGTGAAGAAGTAAAGTAAGAAAAGAATATCTAATGATAAGTTTTCGTAGCAAGCACTAAAATATAAGTTAGAATATCCAAAATGTTAGTAATATTAAAACTAACACGAATCTGTATTCGGTTCTTCAAGATATGCTTGTAGATGAAAGTTAGCCTATAGAAAAGTGAAGAAGTAAAGTAAGAAAAGAAGAAAGAATTTCAGTTTTAAGTAGTATGTTTTTAAAAGTAATAAGTATTTGGAAAAGTGAAGAAGTAAAGTAAGAAAAGAAGATAGAATTTGAGTTTTAAGGAGTATGCTTTGAGAAGTAATAAGTATTTAGAAAAGTGAAGAAGTAAAGTAAGAAAAGAAGATAGAATTTGAGTTTTAAGGAGTATGCTTTGAGAAGTAATAAGTATTTAGAAAAGTGAAGAAGTAAAGTAAGAAAAGAATATCTAATGATAAGTTTTCGTAGCAAGCACTAAAATATAAGTTAGAATATCCAAAATGTTAGTAATATTATAACTAACACGAATCTGTATTCGGTTCGTCAAGATATGCTTGTAGATGAAAGTTAGCCTATAGAAAAGTGAAGAAGTAAAGTAAGAAAAGAAGATAGAATTTCAGTTTTAAGGAGTATGCTTTGAGAAGTAATAAGTATTTAGAAAAGTGAAGAAGTAAAGTAAGAAAAGAATATCTAATGATAAGTTTTCGTAGCAAGCACTAAAATATAAGTTAGAATATCCAAAATGTTAGTAATATTAAAACTAACACGAATCTGTATTCGGTTCTTCAAGATATGCTTGTAGATGAAAGTTAGCCTATAGAAAAGTGAAGAAGTAAAGTAAGAAAAGAAGAAAGAATTTCAGTTTTAAGTAGTATGTTTTTAAAAGTAATAAGTATTTGGAAAAGTGAAGAAGTAAAGTAAGAAAAGAAGATAGAATTTGAGTTTTAAGGAGTATGCTTTGAGAAGTAATAAGTATTTAGAAAAGTGAAGAAGTAAAGTAAGAAAAGAAGATAGAATTTGAGTTTTAAGGAGTATGCTTTGAGAAGTAATAAGTATTTAGAAAAGTGAAGAAGTAAAGTAAGAAAAGAATATCTAATGATAAGTTTTCGTAGCAAGCACTAAAATATAAGTTAGAATATCCAAAATGTTAGTAATATTATAACTAACACGAATCTGTATTCGGTTCGTCAAGATATGCTTGTAGATGAAAGTTAGCCTATAGAAAAGTGAAGAAGTAAAGTAAGAAAAGAAGATAGAATTTCAGTTTTAAGGAGTATGCTTTGAGAAGTAATAAGTATTTAGAAAAGTGAAGAAGTAAAGTAAGAAAAGAATATCTAATGATAAGTTTTCGTAGCAAGCACTAAAATATAAGTTAGAATATCCAAAATGTTAGTAATATTAAAACTAACACGAATCTGTATTCGGTTCTTCAAGATATGCTTGTAGATGAAAGTTAGCCTATAGAAAAGTGAAGAAGTAAAGTAAGAAAAGAAGAAAGAATTTCAGTTTTAAGTAGTATGTTTTTAAAAGTAATAAGTATTTGGAAAAGTGAAGAAGTAAAGTAAGAAAAGAAGATAGAATTTGAGTTTTAAGGAGTATGCTTTGAGAAGTAATAAGTATTTAGAAAAGTGAAGAAGTAAAGTAAGAAAAGAAGATAGAATTTGAGTTTTAAGGAGTATGCTTTGAGAAGTAATAAGTATTTAGAAAAGTGAAGAAGTAAAGTAAGAAAAGAATATCTAATGATAAGTTTTCGTAGCAAGCACTAAAATATAAGTTAGAATATCCAAAATGTTAGTAATATTATAACTAACACGAATCTGTATTCGGTTCGTCAAGATATGCTTGTAGATGAAAGTTAGCCTATAGAAAAGTGAAGAAGTAAAGTAAGAAAAGAAGATAGAATTTCAGTTTTAAGGAGTATGCTTTGAGAAGTAATAAGTATTTAGAAAAGTGAAGAAGTAAAGTAAGAAAAGAATATCTAATGATAAGTTTTCGTAGCAAGCACTAAAATATAAGTTAGAATATCCAAAATGTTAGTAATATTAAAACTAACACGAATCTGTATTCGGTTCTTCAAGATATGCTTGTAGATGAAAGTTAGCCTATAGAAAAGTGAAGAAGTAAAGTAAGAAAAGAAGAAAGAATTTCAGTTTTAAGTAGTATGTTTTTAAAAGTAATAAGTATTTGGAAAAGTGAAGAAGTAAAGTAAGAAAAGAAGATAGAATTTGAGTTTTAAGGAGTATGCTTTGAGAAGTAATAAGTATTTAGAAAAGTGAAGAAGTAAAGTAAGAAAAGAAGATAGAATTTGAGTTTTAAGGAGTATGCTTTGAGAAGTAATAAGTATTTAGAAAAGTGAAGAAGTAAAGTAAGAAAAGAATATCTAATGATAAGTTTTCGTAGCAAGCACTAAAATATAAGTTAGAATATCCAAAATGTTAGTAATATTATAACTAACACGAATCTGTATTCGGTATTTCAAGATATGATTGTAGATGAAAGTTAGCCTATAGAAAAGTGAAGAAGTAAAGTAAGAAAAGAAGATAGAATTTCAGTTTTAAGGAGTATGCTTTGAGAAGTAATAAGTATTTAGAAAAGTGAAGAAGTAAAGTAAGAAAAGAAGATAGAATTTCAGTTTTAAGGAGTATGCTTTGAGAAGTAATAAGTATTTAGAAAAGTGAAGAAGTAAAGTAAGAAAAGAAGATAGAATTTCAGTTTTAAGTAGTATGTTTTTAAAAGTAATAAGTATTTGGAAAAGTGAAGAAGTAAAGTAAGAAAAGAATATCTAATGATAAGTTTTCGTAGCAAGCACTAAAATATAAGTTAGAATATCCAAAATGTTAGTAATATTATAACTAACACGAATCTGTATTCGGTATTTCAAGATATGATTGTAGATGAAAGTTAGCCTATAGAAAAGTGAAGAAGTAAAGTAAGAAAAGAAGATAGAATTTGAGTTTTAAGGAGTATGCTTTGAGAAGTAATAAGTATTTAGAAAAGTGAAGAAGTAAAGTAAGAAAAGAAGATAGAATTTCAGTTTTAAGGAGTATGCTTTGAGAAGTAATAAGTATTTAGAAAAGTGAAGAAGTAAAGTAAGAAAAGAATATCTAATGATAAGTTTTCGTAGCAAGCACTAAAATATAAGTTAGAATATCCAAAATGTTAGTAATATTATAACTAACACGAATCTGTATTCGGTATTTCAAGATATGATTGTAGATGAAAGTTAGCCTATAGAAAAGTGAAGAAGTAAAGTAAGAAAAGAAGATAGAATTTCAGTTTTAAGGAGTATGCTTTGAGAAGTAATAAGTATTTAGAAAAGTGAAGAAGTAAAGTAAGAAAAGAAGATAGAATTTGAGTTTTAAGGAGTATGCTTTGAGAAGTAATAAGTATTTAGAAAAGTGAAGAAGTAAAGTAAGAAAAGAATATCTAATGATAAGTTTTCGTAGCAAGCACTAAAATATAAGTTAGAATATCCAAAATGTTAGTAATATTATAACTAACACGAATCTGTATTCGGTTCGTCAAGATATGCTTGTAGATGAAAGTTAGCCTATAGAAAAGTGAAGAAGTAAAGTAAGAAAAGAAGATAGAATTTCAGTTTTAAGGAGTATGCTTTGAGAAGTAATAAGTATTTAGAAAAGTGAAGAAGTAAAGTAAGAAAAGAATATCTAATGATAAGTTTTCGTAGCAAGCACTAAAATATAAGTTAGAATATCCAAAATGTTAGTAATATTAAAACTAACACGAATCTGTATTCGGTTCTTCAAGATATGCTTGTAGATGAAAGTTAGCCTATAGAAAAGTGAAGAAGTAAAGTAAGAAAAGAAGAAAGAATTTCAGTTTTAAGGAGTATGTTTTGAGAAGTATTAAGTATTTAGAAAAGTGAAGAAGTAGATTAAGAAAAGAAGATAGAATTTCAGTTTTAAGTATTATGTTTTGAGAAGTATTAAGTATTTAGAAAAGTGAAGAAGTAAAGTAAGAAAAGAAGATAGAATTTCAGTTTTAAGTATTATGTTTTGAGAAGTAATAAGTATTTAGAAAAGTGAAGAAGTAAAGTAAGAAAAGAATATCTAATGATAAGTTTTCGTAGCAAGCACTAAAATATAAGTTAGAATATCCAAAATGTTAGTAATATTATAACTAACACGAATCTGTATTCGGTTCGTCAAGATATGCTTGTAGATGAAAGTTAGCCTATAGAAAAGTGAAGAAGTAAAGTAAGAAAAGAAGATAGAATTTCAGTTTTAAGTATTATGTTTTGAGAAGTAATAAGTATTTAGAAAAGTGAAGAAGTAAAGTAAGAAAAGAATATCTAATGATAAGTTTTCGTAGCAAGCACTAAAATATAAGTTAGAATATCCAAAATGTTAGTAATATTATAACTAACACGAATCTGTATTCGGTTCGTCAAGATATGCTTGTAGATGAAAGTTAGCCTATAGAAAAGTGAAGAAGTAAAGTAAGAAAAGAAGATAGAATTTCAGTTTTAAGGAGTATGCTTTGAGAAGTAATAAGTATTTAGAAAAGTGAAGAAGTAAAGTAAGAAAAGAATATCTAATGATAAGTTTTCGTAGCAAGCACTAAAATATAAGTTAGAATATCCAAAATGTTAGTAATATTAAAACTAACACGAATCTGTATTCGGTTCTTCAAGATATGCTTGTAGATGAAAGTTAGCCTATAGAAAAGTGAAGAAGTAAAGTAAGAAAAGAAGAAAGAATTTCAGTTTTAAGTAGTATGTTTTTAAAAGTAATAAGTATTTGGAAAAGTGAAGAAGTAAAGTAAGAAAAGAAGATAGAATTTGAGTTTTAAGGAGTATGCTTTGAGAAGTAATAAGTATTTAGAAAAGTGAAGAAGTAAAGTAAGAAAAGAAGATAGAATTTGAGTTTTAAGGAGTATGCTTTGAGAAGTAATAAGTATTTAGAAAAGTGAAGAAGTAAAGTAAGAAAAGAATATCTAATGATAAGTTTTCGTAGCAAGCACTAAAATATAAGTTAGAATATCCAAAATGTTAGTAATATTATAACTAACACGAATCTGTATTCGGTTCGTCAAGATATGCTTGTAGATGAAAGTTAGCCTATAGAAAAGTGAAGAAGTAAAGTAAGAAAAGAAGATAGAATTTCAGTTTTAAGGAGTATGCTTTGAGAAGTAATAAGTATTTAGAAAAGTGAAGAAGTAAAGTAAGAAAAGAATATCTAATGATAAGTTTTCGTAGCAAGCACTAAAATATAAGTTAGAATATCCAAAATGTTAGTAATATTAAAACTAACACGAATCTGTATTCGGTTCTTCAAGATATGCTTGTAGATGAAAGTTAGCCTATAGAAAAGTGAAGAAGTAAAGTAAGAAAAGAAGAAAGAATTTCAGTTTTAAGTAGTATGTTTTTAAAAGTAATAAGTATTTGGAAAAGTGAAGAAGTAAAGTAAGAAAAGAAGATAGAATTTGAGTTTTAAGGAGTATGCTTTGAGAAGTAATAAGTATTTAGAAAAGTGAAGAAGTAAAGTAAGAAAAGAAGATAGAATTTGAGTTTTAAGGAGTATGCTTTGAGAAGTAATAAGTATTTAGAAAAGTGAAGAAGTAAAGTAAGAAAAGAATATCTAATGATAAGTTTTCGTAGCAAGCACTAAAATATAAGTTAGAATATCCAAAATGTTAGTAATATTATAACTAACACGAATCTGTATTCGGTTCGTCAAGATATGCTTGTAGATGAAAGTTAGCCTATAGAAAAGTGAAGAAGTAAAGTAAGAAAAGAAGATAGAATTTCAGTTTTAAGGAGTATGCTTTGAGAAGTAATAAGTATTTAGAAAAGTGAAGAAGTAAAGTAAGAAAAGAAGATAGAATTTGAGTTTTAAGGAGTATGCTTTGAGAAGTAATAAGTATTTAGAAAAGTGAAGAAGTAAAGTAAGAAAAGAAGAAAGAATTTCAGTTTTAAGTAGTATGTTTTTAAAAGTAATAAGTATTTGGAAAAGTGAAGAAGTAAAGTAAGAAAAGAAGATAGAATTTGAGTTTTAAGGAGTATGCTTTGAGAAGTAATAAGTATTTAGAAAAGTGAAGAAGTAAAGTAAGAAAAGAAGATAGAATTTGAGTTTTAAGGAGTATGCTTTGAGAAGTAATAAGTATTTAGAAAAGTGAAGAAGTAAAGTAAGAAAAGAATATCTAATGATAAGTTTTCGTAGCAAGCACTAAAATATAAGTTAGAATATCCAAAATGTTAGTAATATTATAACTAACACGAATCTGTATTCGGTTCGTCAAGATATGCTTGTAGATGAAAGTTAGCCTATAGAAAAGTGAAGAAGTAAAGTAAGAAAAGAAGATAGAATTTCAGTTTTAAGGAGTATGCTTTGAGAAGTAATAAGTATTTAGAAAAGTGAAGAAGTAAAGTAAGAAAAGAAGATAGAATTTGAGTTTTAAGGAGTATGCTTTGAGAAGTAATAAGTATTTAGAAAAGTGAAGAAGTAAAGTAAGAAAAGAATATCTAATGATAAGTTTTCGTAGCAAGCACTAAAATATAAGTTAGAATATCCAAAATGTTAGTAATATTATAACTAACACGAATCTGTATTCGGTTCGTCAAGATATGCTTGTAGATGAAAGTTAGCCTATAGAAAAGTGAAGAAGTAAAGTAAGAAAAGAAGATAGAATTTCAGTTTTAAGGAGTATGCTTTGAGAAGTAATAAGTATTTAGAAAAGTGAAGAAGTAAAGTAAGAAAAGAAGATAGAATTTCAGTTTTAAGTAGTATGTTTTTAAAAGTAATAAGTATTTGGAAAAGTGAAGAAGTAAAGTAAGAAAAGAATATCTAATGATAAGTTTTCGTAGCAAGCACTAAAATATAAGTTAGAATATCCAAAATGTTAGTAATATTATAACTAACACGAATCTGTATTCGGTATTTCAAGATATGATTGTAGATGAAAGTTAGCCTATAGAAAAGTGAAGAAGTAAAGTAAGAAAAGAAGATAGAATTTGAGTTTTAAGGAGTATGCTTTGAGAAGTAATAAGTATTTAGAAAAGTGAAGAAGTAAAGTAAGAAAAGAAGATAGAATTTCAGTTTTAAGGAGTATGCTTTGAGAAGTAATAAGTATTTAGAAAAGTGAAGAAGTAAAGTAAGAAAAGAATATCTAATGATAAGTTTTCGTAGCAAGCACTAAAATATAAGTTAGAATATCCAAAATGTTAGTAATATTATAACTAACACGAATCTGTATTCGGTATTTCAAGATATGATTGTAGATGAAAGTTAGCCTATAGAAAAGTGAAGAAGTAAAGTAAGAAAAGAAGATAGAATTTCAGTTTTAAGGAGTATGCTTTGAGAAGTAATAAGTATTTAGAAAAGTGAAGAAGTAAAGTAAGAAAAGAAGATAGAATTTGAGTTTTAAGGAGTATGCTTTGAGAAGTAATAAGTATTTAGAAAAGTGAAGAAGTAAAGTAAGAAAAGAATATCTAATGATAAGTTTTCGTAGCAAGCACTAAAATATAAGTTAGAATATCCAAAATGTTAGTAATATTATAACTAACACGAATCTGTATTCGGTATTTCAAGATATGATTGTAGATGAAAGTTAGCCTATAGAAAAGTGAAGAAGTAAAGTAAGAAAAGAAGATAGAATTTCAGTTTTAAGGAGTATGCTTTGAGAAGTAATAAGTATTTAGAAAAGTGAAGAAGTAAAGTAAGAAAAGAAGATAGAATTTGAGTTTTAAGGAGTATGCTTTGAGAAGTAATAAGTATTTAGAAAAGTGAAGAAGTAAAGTAAGAAAAGAATATCTAATGATAAGTTTTCGTAGCAAGCACTAAAATATAAGTTAGAATATCCAAAATGTTAGTAATATTATAACTAACACGAATCTGTATTCGGTTCGTCAAGATATGCTTGTAGATGAAAGTTAGCCTATAGAAAAGTGAAGAAGTAAAGTAAGAAAAGAAGATAGAATTTCAGTTTTAAGGAGTATGCTTTGAGAAGTAATAAGTATTTAGAAAAGTGAAGAAGTAAAGTAAGAAAAGAATATCTAATGATAAGTTTTCGTAGCAAGCACTAAAATATAAGTTAGAATATCCAAAATGTTAGTAATATTAAAACTAACACGAATCTGTATTCGGTTCTTCAAGATATGCTTGTAGATGAAAGTTAGCCTATAGAAAAGTGAAGAAGTAAAGTAAGAAAAGAAGAAAGAATTTCAGTTTTAAGGAGTATGTTTTGAGAAGTATTAAGTATTTAGAAAAGTGAAGAAGTAGATTAAGAAAAGAAGATAGAATTTCAGTTTTAAGTATTATGTTTTGAGAAGTATTAAGTATTTAGAAAAGTGAAGAAGTAAAGTAAGAAAAGAAGATAGAATTTCAGTTTTAAGTATTATGTTTTGAGAAGTAATAAGTATTTAGAAAAGTGAAGAAGTAAAGTAAGAAAAGAATATCTAATGATAAGTTTTCGTAGCAAGCACTAAAATATAAGTTAGAATATCCAAAATGTTAGTAATATTATAACTAACACGAATCTGTATTCGGTTCGTCAAGATATGCTTGTAGATGAAAGTTAGCCTATAGAAAAGTGAAGAAGTAAAGTAAGAAAAGAAGATAGAATTTCAGTTTTAAGTATTATGTTTTGAGAAGTAATAAGTATTTAGAAAAGTGAAGAAGTAAAGTAAGAAAAGAATATCTAATGATAAGTTTTCGTAGCAAGCACTAAAATATAAGTTAGAATATCCAAAATGTTAGTAATATTATAACTAACACGAATCTGTATTCGGTTCGTCAAGATATGCTTGTAGATGAAAGTTAGCCTATAGAAAAGTGAAGAAGTAAAGTAAGAAAAGAAGATAGAATTTCAGTTTTAAGGAGTATGCTTTGAGAAGTAATAAGTATTTAGAAAAGTGAAGAAGTAAAGTAAGAAAAGAATATCTAATGATAAGTTTTCGTAGCAAGCACTAAAATATAAGTTAGAATATCCAAAATGTTAGTAATATTATAACTAACACGAATCTGTATTCGGTTCGTCAAGATATGCTTGTAGATGAAAGTTAGCCTATAGAAAAGTGAAGAAGTAAAGTAAGAAAAGAAGATAGAATTTCAGTTTTAAGGAGTATGCTTTGAGAAGTAATAAGTATTTAGAAAAGTGAAGAAGTAAAGTAAGAAAAGAATATCTAATGATAAGTTTTCGTAGCAAGCACTAAAATATAAGTTAGAATATCCAAAATGTTAGTAATATTAAAACTAACACGAATCTGTATTCGGTTCTTCAAGATATGCTTGTAGATGAAAGTTAGCCTATAGAAAAGTGAAGAAGTAAAGTAAGAAAAGAAGAAAGAATTTCAGTTTTAAGGAGTATGTTTTGAGAAGTATTAAGTATTTAGAAAAGTGAAGAAGTAGATTAAGAAAAGAAGATAGAATTTCAGTTTTAAGTATTATGTTTTGAGAAGTATTAAGTATTTAGAAAAGTGAAGAAGTAAAGTAAGAAAAGAAGATAGAATTTCAGTTTTAAGTATTATGTTTTGAGAAGTAATAAGTATTTAGAAAAGTGAAGAAGTAAAGTAAGAAAAGAATATCTAATGATAAGTTTTCGTAGCAAGCACTAAAATATAAGTTAGAATATCCAAAATGTTAGTAATATTATAACTAACACGAATCTGTATTCGGTTCGTCAAGATATGCTTGTAGATGAAAGTTAGCCTATAGAAAAGTGAAGAAGTAAAGTAAGAAAAGAAGATAGAATTTCAGTTTTAAGTATTATGTTTTGAGAAGTAATAAGTATTTAGAAAAGTGAAGAAGTAAAGTAAGAAAAGAATATCTAATGATAAGTTTTCGTAGCAAGCACTAAAATATAAGTTAGAATATCCAAAATGTTAGTAATATTATAACTAACACGAATCTGTATTCGGTTCGTCAAGATATGCTTGTAGATGAAAGTTAGCCTATAGAAAAGTGAAGAAGTAAAGTAAGAAAAGAAGATAGAATTTCAGTTTTAAGGAGTATGCTTTGAGAAGTAATAAGTATTTAGAAAAGTGAAGAAGTAAAGTAAGAAAAGAATATCTAATGATAAGTTTTCGTAGCAAGCACTAAAATATAAGTTAGAATATCCAAAATGTTAGTAATATTAAAACTAACACGAATCTGTATTCGGTTCTTCAAGATATGCTTGTAGATGAAAGTTAGCCTATAGAAAAGTGAAGAAGTAAAGTAAGAAAAGAAGAAAGAATTTCAGTTTTAAGTAGTATGTTTTTAAAAGTAATAAGTATTTGGAAAAGTGAAGAAGTAAAGTAAGAAAAGAAGATAGAATTTGAGTTTTAAGGAGTATGCTTTGAGAAGTAATAAGTATTTAGAAAAGTGAAGAAGTAAAGTAAGAAAAGAAGATAGAATTTGAGTTTTAAGGAGTATGCTTTGAGAAGTAATAAGTATTTAGAAAAGTGA
The DNA here is from genome assembly GCA_946699065.1 of Loxodes magnus. Lineage (NCBI taxonomy): Eukaryota > Ciliophora > Karyorelictea > Loxodida > Loxodidae > Loxodes > Loxodes magnus. The sequence goes on from CAMPDV010002444.1 coordinate 25,292, forward strand.
AGAAGTAAAGTAAGAAAAGAATATCTAATGATAAGTTTTCGTAGCAAGCACTAAAATATAAGTTAGAATATCCAAAATGTTAGTAATATTATAACTAACACGAATCTGTATTCGGTTCGTCAAGATATGCTTGTAGATGAAAGTTAGCCTATAGAAAAGTGAAGAAGTAAAGTAAGAAAAGAAGATAGAATTTCAGTTTTAAGGAGTATGCTTTGAGAAGTAATAAGTATTTAGAAAAGTGAAGAAGTAAAGTAAGAAAAGAATATCTAATGATAAGTTTTCGTAGCAAGCACTAAAATATAAGTTAGAATATCCAAAATGTTAGTAATATTAAAACTAACACGAATCTGTATTCGGTTCTTCAAGATATGCTTGTAGATGAAAGTTAGCCTATAGAAAAGTGAAGAAGTAAAGTAAGAAAAGAAGAAAGAATTTCAGTTTTAAGGAGTATGTTTTGAGAAGTATTAAGTATTTAGAAAAGTGAAGAAGTAGATTAAGAAAAGAAGATAGAATTTCAGTTTTAAGTATTATGTTTTGAGAAGTATTAAGTATTTAGAAAAGTGAAGAAGTAAAGTAAGAAAAGAATATCTAATGATAAGTTTTCGTAGCAAGCACTAAAATATAAGTTAGAATATCCAAAATGTTAGTAATATTAAAACTAACACGAATCTGTATTCGGTTCTTCAAGATATGCTTGTAGATGAAAGTTAGCCTATAGAAAAGTGAAGAAGTAAAGTAAGAAAAGAAGAAAGAATTTCAGTTTTAAGGAGTATGTTTTGAGAAGTATTAAGTATTTAGAAAAGTGAAGAAGTAGATTAAGAAAAGAAGATAGAATTTCAGTTTTAAGTATTATGTTTTGAGAAGTATTAAGTATTTAGAAAAGTGAAGAAGTAAAGTAAGAAAAGAAGATAGAATTTCAGTTTTAAGTATTATGTTTTGAGAAGTAATAAGTATTTAGAAAAGTGAAGAAGTAAAGTAAGAAAAGAATATCTAATGATAAGTTTTCGTAGCAAGCACTAAAATATAAGTTAGAATATCCAAAATGTTAGTAATATTATAACTAACACGAATCTGTATTCGGTTCGTCAAGATATGCTTGTAGATGAAAGTTAGCCTATAGAAAAGTGAAGAAGTAAAGTAAGAAAAGAAGATAGAATTTCAGTTTTAAGGAGTATGCTTTGAGAAGTAATAAGTATTTAGAAAAGTGAAGAAGTAAAGTAAGAAAAGAATATCTAATGATAAGTTTTCGTAGCAAGCACTAAAATATAAGTTAGAATATCCAAAATGTTAGTAATATTAAAACTAACACGAATCTGTATTCGGTTCTTCAAGATATGCTTGTAGATGAAAGTTAGCCTATAGAAAAGTGAAGAAGTAAAGTAAGAAAAGAAGAAAGAATTTCAGTTTTAAGTAGTATGTTTTTAAAAGTAATAAGTATTTGGAAAAGTGAAGAAGTAAAGTAAGAAAAGAAGATAGAATTTGAGTTTTAAGGAGTATGCTTTGAGAAGTATTAAGTATTTAGAAAAGTGAAGAAGTAAAGTAAGAAAAGAAGATAGAATTTCAGTTTTAAGGAGTATGCTTTGAGAAGTAATAAGTATTTAGAAAAGTGAAGAAGTAAAGTAAGAAAAGAATATCTAATGATAAGTTTTCGTAGCAAGCACTAAAATATAAGTTAGAATATCCAAAATGTTAGTAATATTATAACTAACACGAATCTGTATTCGGTTCGTCAAGATATGCTTGTAGATGAAAGTTAGCCTATAGAAAAGTGAAGAAGTAAAGTAAGAAAAGAAGATAGAATTTCAGTTTTAAGGAGTATGCTTTGAGAAGTAATAAGTATTTAGAAAAGTGAAGAAGTAAAGTAAGAAAAGAATATCTAATGATAAGTTTTCGTAGCAAGCACTAAAATATAAGTTAGAATATCCAAAATGTTAGTAATATTAAAACTAACACGAATCTGTATTCGGTTCTTCAAGATATGCTTGTAGATGAAAGTTAGCCTATAGAAAAGTGAAGAAGTAAAGTAAGAAAAGAAGAAAGAATTTCAGTTTTAAGTAGTATGTTTTTAAAAGTAATAAGTATTTGGAAAAGTGAAGAAGTAAAGTAAGAAAAGAAGATAGAATTTGAGTTTTAAGGAGTATGCTTTGAGAAGTAATAAGTATTTAGAAAAGTGAAGAAGTAAAGTAAGAAAAGAAGATAGAATTTGAGTTTTAAGGAGTATGCTTTGAGAAGTAATAAGTATTTAGAAAAGTGAAGAAGTAAAGTAAGAAAAGAATATCTAATGATAAGTTTTCGTAGCAAGCACTAAAATATAAGTTAGAATATCCAAAATGTTAGTAATATTATAACTAACACGAATCTGTATTCGGTTCGTCAAGATATGCTTGTAGATGAAAGTTAGCCTATAGAAAAGTGAAGAAGTAAAGTAAGAAAAGAAGAAAGAATTTCAGTTTTAAGGAGTATGTTTTGAGAAGTATTAAGTATTTAGAAAAGTGAAGAAGTAGATTAAGAAAAGAAGATAGAATTTCAGTTTTAAGTATTATGTTTTGAGAAGTATTAAGTATTTAGAAAAGTGAAGAAGTAAAGTAAGAAAAGAAGATAGAATTTCAGTTTTAAGTATTATGTTTTGAGAAGTAATAAGTATTTAGAAAAGTGAAGAAGTAAAGTAAGAAAAGAATATCTAATGATAAGTTTTCGTAGCAAGCACTAAAATATAAGTTAGAATATCCAAAATGTTAGTAATATTATAACTAACACGAATCTGTATTCGGTTCGTCAAGATATGCTTGTAGATGAAAGTTAGCCTATAGAAAAGTGAAGAAGTAAAGTAAGAAAAGAAGATAGAATTTCAGTTTTAAGTATTATGTTTTGAGAAGTAATAAGTATTTAGAAAAGTGAAGAAGTAAAGTAAGAAAAGAATATCTAATGATAAGTTTTCGTAGCAAGCACTAAAATATAAGTTAGAATATCCAAAATGTTAGTAATATTATAACTAACACGAATCTGTATTCGGTTCGTCAAGATATGCTTGTAGATGAAAGTTAGCCTATAGAAAAGTGAAGAAGTAAAGTAAGAAAAGAAGATAGAATTTCAGTTTTAAGGAGTATGCTTTGAGAAGTAATAAGTATTTAGAAAAGTGAAGAAGTAAAGTAAGAAAAGAATATCTAATGATAAGTTTTCGTAGCAAGCACTAAAATATAAGTTAGAATATCCAAAATGTTAGTAATATTAAAACTAACACGAATCTGTATTCGGTTCTTCAAGATATGCTTGTAGATGAAAGTTAGCCTATAGAAAAGTGAAGAAGTAAAGTAAGAAAAGAAGAAAGAATTTCAGTTTTAAGTAGTATGTTTTTAAAAGTAATAAGTATTTGGAAAAGTGAAGAAGTAAAGTAAGAAAAGAAGATAGAATTTGAGTTTTAAGGAGTATGCTTTGAGAAGTAATAAGTATTTAGAAAAGTGAAGAAGTAAAGTAAGAAAAGAAGATAGAATTTGAGTTTTAAGGAGTATGCTTTGAGAAGTAATAAGTATTTAGAAAAGTGAAGAAGTAAAGTAAGAAAAGAATATCTAATGATAAGTTTTCGTAGCAAGCACTAAAATATAAGTTAGAATATCCAAAATGTTAGTAATATTATAACTAACACGAATCTGTATTCGGTTCGTCAAGATATGCTTGTAGATGAAAGTTAGCCTATAGAAAAGTGAAGAAGTAAAGTAAGAAAAGAAGAAAGAATTTCAGTTTTAAGGAGTATGTTTTGAGAAGTATTAAGTATTTAGAAAAGTGAAGAAGTAGATTAAGAAAAGAAGATAGAATTTCAGTTTTAAGTATTATGTTTTGAGAAGTATTAAGTATTTAGAAAAGTGAAGAAGTAAAGTAAGAAAAGAAGATAGAATTTCAGTTTTAAGTATTATGTTTTGAGAAGTAATAAGTATTTAGAAAAGTGAAGAAGTAAAGTAAGAAAAGAATATCTAATGATAAGTTTTCGTAGCAAGCACTAAAATATAAGTTAGAATATCCAAAATGTTAGTAATATTATAACTAACACGAATCTGTATTCGGTTCGTCAAGATATGCTTGTAGATGAAAGTTAGCCTATAGAAAAGTGAAGAAGTAAAGTAAGAAAAGAAGATAGAATTTCAGTTTTAAGTATTATGTTTTGAGAAGTAATAAGTATTTAGAAAAGTGAAGAAGTAAAGTAAGAAAAGAATATCTAATGATAAGTTTTCGTAGCAAGCACTAAAATATAAGTTAGAATATCCAAAATGTTAGTAATATTATAACTAACACGAATCTGTATTCGGTTCGTCAAGATATGCTTGTAGATGAAAGTTAGCCTATAGAAAAGTGAAGAAGTAAAGTAAGAAAAGAAGATAGAATTTCAGTTTTAAGGAGTATGCTTTGAGAAGTAATAAGTATTTAGAAAAGTGAAGAAGTAAAGTAAGAAAAGAATATCTAATGATAAGTTTTCGTAGCAAGCACTAAAATATAAGTTAGAATATCCAAAATGTTAGTAATATTAAAACTAACACGAATCTGTATTCGGTTCTTCAAGATATGCTTGTAGATGAAAGTTAGCCTATAGAAAAGTGAAGAAGTAAAGTAAGAAAAGAAGAAAGAATTTCAGTTTTAAGTAGTATGTTTTTAAAAGTAATAAGTATTTGGAAAAGTGAAGAAGTAAAGTAAGAAAAGAAGATAGAATTTGAGTTTTAAGGAGTATGCTTTGAGAAGTAATAAGTATTTAGAAAAGTGAAGAAGTAAAGTAAGAAAAGAAGATAGAATTTGAGTTTTAAGGAGTATGCTTTGAGAAGTAATAAGTATTTAGAAAAGTGAAGAAGTAAAGTAAGAAAAGAATATCTAATGATAAGTTTTCGTAGCAAGCACTAAAATATAAGTTAGAATATCCAAAATGTTAGTAATATTATAACTAACACGAATCTGTATTCGGTTCGTCAAGATATGCTTGTAGATGAAAGTTAGCCTATAGAAAAGTGAAGAAGTAAAGTAAGAAAAGAAGATAGAATTTCAGTTTTAAGGAGTATGCTTTGAGAAGTAATAAGTATTTAGAAAAGTGAAGAAGTAAAGTAAGAAAAGAATATCTAATGATAAGTTTTCGTAGCAAGCACTAAAATATAAGTTAGAATATCCAAAATGTTAGTAATATTAAAACTAACACGAATCTGTATTCGGTTCTTCAAGATATGCTTGTAGATGAAAGTTAGCCTATAGAAAAGTGAAGAAGTAAAGTAAGAAAAGAAGAAAGAATTTCAGTTTTAAGTAGTATGTTTTTAAAAGTAATAAGTATTTGGAAAAGTGAAGAAGTAAAGTAAGAAAAGAAGATAGAATTTGAGTTTTAAGGAGTATGCTTTGAGAAGTAATAAGTATTTAGAAAAGTGAAGAAGTAAAGTAAGAAAAGAAGATAGAATTTGAGTTTTAAGGAGTATGCTTTGAGAAGTAATAAGTATTTAGAAAAGTGAAGAAGTAAAGTAAGAAAAGAATATCTAATGATAAGTTTTCGTAGCAAGCACTAAAATATAAGTTAGAATATCCAAAATGTTAGTAATATTATAACTAACACGAATCTGTATTCGGTTCGTCAAGATATGCTTGTAGATGAAAGTTAGCCTATAGAAAAGTGAAGAAGTAAAGTAAGAAAAGAAGATAGAATTTCAGTTTTAAGGAGTATGCTTTGAGAAGTAATAAGTATTTAGAAAAGTGAAGAAGTAAAGTAAGAAAAGAATATCTAATGATAAGTTTTCGTAGCAAGCACTAAAATATAAGTTAGAATATCCAAAATGTTAGTAATATTAAAACTAACACGAATCTGTATTCGGTTCTTCAAGATATGCTTGTAGATGAAAGTTAGCCTATAGAAAAGTGAAGAAGTAAAGTAAGAAAAGAAGAAAGAATTTCAGTTTTAAGGAGTATGTTTTGAGAAGTATTAAGTATTTAGAAAAGTGAAGAAGTAGATTAAGAAAAGAAGATAGAATTTCAGTTTTAAGTATTATGTTTTGAGAAGTATTAAGTATTTAGAAAAGTGAAGAAGTAAAGTAAGAAAAGAATATCTAATGATAAGTTTTCGTAGCAAGCACTAAAATATAAGTTAGAATATCCAAAATGTTAGTAATATTAAAACTAACACGAATCTGTATTCGGTTCTTCAAGATATGCTTGTAGATGAAAGTTAGCCTATAGAAAAGTGAAGAAGTAAAGTAAGAAAAGAAGAAAGAATTTCAGTTTTAAGGAGTATGTTTTGAGAAGTATTAAGTATTTAGAAAAGTGAAGAAGTAGATTAAGAAAAGAAGATAGAATTTCAGTTTTAAGTATTATGTTTTGAGAAGTATTAAGTATTTAGAAAAGTGAAGAAGTAAAGTAAGAAAAGAAGATAGAATTTCAGTTTTAAGTATTATGTTTTGAGAAGTAATAAGTATTTAGAAAAGTGAAGAAGTAAAGTAAGAAAAGAATATCTAATGATAAGTTTTCGTAGCAAGCACTAAAATATAAGTTAGAATATCCAAAATGTTAGTAATATTATAACTAACACGAATCTGTATTCGGTTCGTCAAGATATGCTTGTAGATGAAAGTTAGCCTATAGAAAAGTGAAGAAGTAAAGTAAGAAAAGAAGATAGAATTTCAGTTTTAAGTATTATGTTTTGAGAAGTAATAAGTATTTAGAAAAGTGAAGAAGTAAAGTAAGAAAAGAATATCTAATGATAAGTTTTCGTAGCAAGCACTAAAATATAAGTTAGAATATCCAAAATGTTAGTAATATTATAACTAACACGAATCTGTATTCGGTTCGTCAAGATATGCTTGTAGATGAAAGTTAGCCTATAGAAAAGTGAAGAAGTAAAGTAAGAAAAGAAGATAGAATTTCAGTTTTAAGGAGTATGCTTTGAGAAGTAATAAGTATTTAGAAAAGTGAAGAAGTAAAGTAAGAAAAGAATATCTAATGATAAGTTTTCGTAGCAAGCACTAAAATATAAGTTAGAATATCCAAAATGTTAGTAATATTAAAACTAACACGAATCTGTATTCGGTTCTTCAAGATATGCTTGTAGATGAAAGTTAGCCTATAGAAAAGTGAAGAAGTAAAGTAAGAAAAGAAGAAAGAATTTCAGTTTTAAGTAGTATGTTTTTAAAAGTAATAAGTATTTGGAAAAGTGAAGAAGTAAAGTAAGAAAAGAAGATAGAATTTGAGTTTTAAGGAGTATGCTTTGAGAAGTAATAAGTATTTAGAAAAGTGAAGAAGTAAAGTAAGAAAAGAAGATAGAATTTGAGTTTTAAGGAGTATGCTTTGAGAAGTAATAAGTATTTAGAAAAGTGAAGAAGTAAAGTAAGAAAAGAATATCTAATGATAAGTTTTCGTAGCAAGCACTAAAATATAAGTTAGAATATCCAAAATGTTAGTAATATTATAACTAACACGAATCTGTATTCGGTTCGTCAAGATATGCTTGTAGATGAAAGTTAGCCTATAGAAAAGTGAAGAAGTAAAGTAAGAAAAGAAGATAGAATTTCAGTTTTAAGGAGTATGCTTTGAGAAGTAATAAGTATTTAGAAAAGTGAAGAAGTAAAGTAAGAAAAGAATATCTAATGATAAGTTTTCGTAGCAAGCACTAAAATATAAGTTAGAATATCCAAAATGTTAGTAATATTAAAACTAACACGAATCTGTATTCGGTTCTTCAAGATATGCTTGTAGATGAAAGTTAGCCTATAGAAAAGTGAAGAAGTAAAGTAAGAAAAGAAGAAAGAATTTCAGTTTTAAGTAGTATGTTTTTAAAAGTAATAAGTATTTGGAAAAGTGAAGAAGTAAAGTAAGAAAAGAAGATAGAATTTGAGTTTTAAGGAGTATGCTTTGAGAAGTAATAAGTATTTAGAAAAGTGAAGAAGTAAAGTAAGAAAAGAAGATAGAATTTGAGTTTTAAGGAGTATGCTTTGAGAAGTAATAAGTATTTAGAAAAGTGAAGAAGTAAAGTAAGAAAAGAATATCTAATGATAAGTTTTCGTAGCAAGCACTAAAATATAAGTTAGAATATCCAAAATGTTAGTAATATTATAACTAACACGAATCTGTATTCGGTTCGTCAAGATATGCTTGTAGATGAAAGTTAGCCTATAGAAAAGTGAAGAAGTAAAGTAAGAAAAGAAGATAGAATTTCAGTTTTAAGGAGTATGCTTTGAGAAGTAATAAGTATTTAGAAAAGTGAAGAAGTAAAGTAAGAAAAGAATATCTAATGATAAGCTTGCGTAGCAAGCACTAAAATATGAGTTAGAATATCCAAAATGTTAGTAATAATATAATAATTACGAATCTGTATTCGGTTTGTCAAGATATGCTTGTAGATGAAAGTTAGCCTATAGAAAAGTGAAGAAGTAAAGTAAGAAAAGAATATCTAATGATAAGTTTTCGTAGCAAGCACTAAAATATAAGATAGAATATCCAAAATGTTAGTGATATTATAATAATTACGAATCTGTATTCGGTTTGTCAAGATATGCTTGTAGATGAAAGTTAGCCTATAGAAAAGTGAAGAAGTAAAGTAAGAAAAGAATATCTAATGATAAGCTTGCGTAGCAAGCACTAAAATATGAGTTAGAATATCCAAAATGTTAGTAATAATATATTAATTACGAATCTGTATTCGGTTTGTCAAGATATGCTTGTAGATGAAAGTTAGCCTATAGAAAAGTGAAGAAGTAAAGTAAGAAAAGAAGATAGAAATTCAGTTTTAAGGAGTATGCTTTGAGAAGTAATAAGTATTTTGAAAAGTGAAGAAGTAAAGTAAGAAAAAAATATCTAATGATAAGCTTGCGTAGCAAGCACTAAAATATGAGTTAGAATATCCAAAATGTTAGTAATAATATAATAATTACGAATCTGTATTCGGTTTGTCAAGATATGCTTGTAGATGAAAGTTAGCCTATAGAAAAGTGAAGAAGTAAAGTAAGAAAAGAATATCTAATGATAAGTTTTCGTAGCAAGCACTAAAATATAAGATAGAATATCCAAAATGTTAGTGATATTATAATAATTACGAATCTGTATTCGGTTTGTCAAGATATGCTTGTAGATGAAAGTTAGCCTATAGAAAAGTGAAGAAGTAAAGTAAGAAAAGAAGATAGAGTTTCAGTTTTAAGTAGTATGCTTTGAGAAGTAATAAGTATTTAGAAAAGTGAAGAAGTAAAGTAAGAAAAGAAAATCTAATGATAAGCTTGCGTAGCAAGCACTAAAATATGAGTTAGAATATCCAAAATGTTAGTAATAATATAATAATTACGAATCTGTATTCGGTTTGTCAAGATATGCTTGTAGATGAAAGTTAGCCTATAGAAAAGTGAAGAAGTAAAGTAAGAAAAGAATATCTAATGATAAGTTTTCGTAGCAAGCACTAAAATATAAGATAGAATATCCAAAATGTTAGTGATATTATAATAATTACGAATCTGTATTCGGTTTGTCAAGATATGCTTGTAGATGAAAGTTAGCCTATAGAAAAGTGAAGAAGTAAAGTAAGAAAAGAATATCTAATGATAAGCTTGCGTAGCAAGCACTAAAATATGAGTTAGAATATCCAAAATGTTAGTAATAATATATTAATTACGAATCTGTATTCGGTTTGTCAAGATATGCTTGTAGATGAAAGTTAGCCTATAGAAAAGTGAAGAAGTAAAGTAAGAAAAGAAGATAGAAATTCAGTTTTAAGGAGTATGCTTTGAGAAGTAATAAGTATTTTGAAAAGTGAAGAAGTAAAGTAAGAAAAAAATATCTAATGATAAGCTTGCGTAGCAAGCACTAAAATATAAGATAGAATATCCAAAATGTTAGTGATATTATAATAATTACGAATCTGTATTCGGTTTGTCAAGATATGCTTGTAGATGAAAGTTAGCCTATAGAAAAGTGAAGAAGTAAAGTAAGAAAAGAATATCTAATGATAAGTTTTCGTAGCAAGCACTAAAATATAAGATAGAATATCCAAAATGTTAGTGATATTATAATAATTACGAATCTGTATTCGGTTTGTCAAGATATGCTTGTAGATGAAAGTTAGCCTATAGAAAAGTGAAGAAGTAAAGTAAGAAAAGAAGATAGAGTTTCAGTTTTAAGTAGTATGCTTTGAGAAGTAATAAGTATTTAGAAAAGTGAAGAAGTAAAGTAAGAAAAGAAAATCTAATGATAAGCTTGCGTAGCAAGCACTAAAATATGAGTTAGAATATCCAAAATGTTAGTAATAATATAATAATTACGAATCTGTATTCGGTTTGTCAAGATATGCTTGTAGATGAAAGTTAGCCTATAGAAAAGTGAAGAAGTAAAGTAAGAAAAGAATATCTAATGATAAGTTTTCGTAGCAAGCACTAAAATATAAGATAGAATATCCAAAATGTTAGTGATATTATAATAATTACGAATCTGTATTCGGTTTGTCAAGATATGCTTGTAGATGAAAGTTAGCCTATAGAAAAGTGAAGAAGTAAAGTAAGAAAAGAATATCTAATGATAAGTTTTCGTAGCAAGCACTAAAATATAAGATAGAATATCCAAAATGTTAGTGATATTATAATAATTACGAATCTGTATTCGGTTTGTCAAGATATGCTTGTAGATGAAAGTTAGCCTATAGAAAAGTGAAGAAGTAAAGTAAGAAAAGAAGATAGAGTTTCAGTTTTAAGTAGTATGCTTTGAGAAGTAATAAGTATTTAGAAAAGTGAAGAAGTAAAGTAAGAAAAGAAAATCTAATGATAAGCTTGCGTAGCAAGCACTAAAATATGAGTTAGAATATCCAAAATGTTAGTAATAATATAATAATTACGAATCTGTATTCGGTTTGTCAAGATATGCTTGTAGATGAAAGTTAGCCTATAGAAAAGTGAAGAAGTAAAGTAAGAAAAGAATATCTAATGATAAGTTTTCGTAGCAAGCACTAAAATATAAGATAGAATATCCAAAATGTTAGTGATATTATAATAATTACGAATCTGTATTCGGTTTGTCAAGATATGCTTGTAGATGAAAGTTAGCCTATAGAAAAGTGAAGAAGTAAAGTAAGAAAAGAATATCTAATGATAAGTTTTCGTAGCAAGCACTAAAATATAAGATAGAATATCCAAAATGTTAGTGATATTATAATAATTACGAATCTGTATTCGGTTTGTCAAGATATGCTTGTAGATGAAAGTTAGCCTATAGAAAAGTGAAGAAGTAAAGTAAGAAAAGAAGATAGAAATTCAGTTTTAAGGAGTATGCTTTGAGAAGTAATAAGTATTTTGAAAAGTGAAGAAGTAAAGTAAGAAAAAAATATCTAATGATAAGCTTGCGTAGCAAGCACTAAAATATGAGTTAGAATATCCAAAATGTTAGTAATAATATAATAATTACGAATCTGTATTCGGTTTGTCAAGATATGCTTGTAGATGAAAGTTAGCCTATAGAAAAGTGAAGAAGTAAAGTAAGAAAAGAATATCTAATGATAAGTTTTCGTAGCAAGCACTAAAATATAAGATAGAATATCCAAAATGTTAGTGATATTATAATAATTACGAATCTGTATTCGGTTTGTCAAGATATGCTTGTAGATGAAAGTTAGCCTATAGAAAAGTGAAGAAGTAAAGTAAGAAAAGAATATCTAATGATAAGTTTTCGTAGCAAGCACTAAAATATAAGATAGAATATCCAAAATGTTAGTGATATTATAATAATTACGAATCTGTATTCGGTTTGTCAAGATATGCTTGTAGATGAAAGTTAGCCTATAGAAAAGTGAAGAAGTAAAGTAAGAAAAGAAGATAGAGTTTCAGTTTTAAGTAGTATGCTTTGAGAAGTAATAAGTATTTTGAAAAGTGAAGAAGTAAAGTAAGAAAAAAATATCTAATGATAAGCTTGCGTAGCAAGCACTAAAATATGAGTTAGAATATCCAAAATGTTAGTAATAATATAATAATTACGAATCTGTATTCGGTTTGTCAAGATATGCTTGTAGATGAAAGTTAGCCTATAGAAAAGTGAAGAAGTAAAGTAAGAAAAGAATATCTAATGATAAGTTTTCGTAGCAAGCACTAAAATATAAGATAGAATATCCAAAATGTTAGTGATATTATAATAATTACGAATCTGTATTCGGTTTGTCAAGATATGCTTGTAGATGAAAGTTAGCCTATAGAAAAGTGAAGAAGTAAAGTAAGAAAAGAAGATAGAGTTTCAGTTTTAAGTAGTATGCTTTGAGAAGTAATAAGTATTTAGAAAAGTGAAGAAGTAAAGTAAGAAAAGAAAATCTAATGATAAGCTTGCGTAGCAAGCACTAAAATATGAGTTAGAATATCCAAAATGTTAGTAATAATATAATAATTACGAATCTGTATTCGGTTTGTCAAGATATGCTTGTAGATGAAAGTTAGCCTATAGAAAAGTGAAGAAGTAAAGTAAGAAAAGAATATCTAATGATAAGTTTTCGTAGCAAGCACTAAAATATAAGATAGAATATCCAAAATGTTAGTGATATTATAATAATTACGAATCTGTATTCGGTTTGTCAAGATATGCTTGTAGATGAAAGTTAGCCTATAGAAAAGTGAAGAAGTAAAGTAAGAAAAGAATATCTAATGATAAGCTTGCGTAGCAAGCACTAAAATATGAGTTAGAATATCCAAAATGTTAGTAATAATATATTAATTACGAATCTGTATTCGGTTTGTCAAGATATGCTTGTAGATGAAAGTTAGCCTATAGAAAAGTGAAGAAGTAAAGTAAGAAAAGAAGATAGAAATTCAGTTTTAAGGAGTATGCTTTGAGAAGTAATAAGTATTTTGAAAAGTGAAGAAGTAAAGTAAGAAAAAAATATCTAATGATAAGCTTGCGTAGCAAGCACTAAAATATAAGATAGAATATCCAAAATGTTAGTGATATTATAATAATTACGAATCTGTATTCGGTTTGTCAAGATATGCTTGTAGATGAAAGTTAGCCTATAGAAAAGTGAAGAAGTAAAGTAAGAAAAGAATATCTAATGATAAGTTTTCGTAGCAAGCACTAAAATATAAGATAGAATATCCAAAATGTTAGTGATATTATAATAATTACGAATCTGTATTCGGTTTGTCAAGATATGCTTGTAGATGAAAGTTAGCCTATAGAAAAGTGAAGAAGTAAAGTAAGAAAAGAAGATAGAGTTTCAGTTTTAAGTAGTATGCTTTGAGAAGTAATAAGTATTTAGAAAAGTGAAGAAGTAAAGTAAGAAAAGAAAATCTAATGATAAGCTTGCGTAGCAAGCACTAAAATATGAGTTAGAATATCCAAAATGTTAGTAATAATATAATAATTACGAATCTGTATTCGGTTTGTCAAGATATGCTTGTAGATGAAAGTTAGCCTATAGAAAAGTGAAGAAGTAAAGTAAGAAAAGAATATCTAATGATAAGTTTTCGTAGCAAGCACTAAAATATAAGATAGAATATCCAAAATGTTAGTGATATTATAATAATTACGAATCTGTATTCGGTTTGTCAAGATATGCTTGTAGATGAAAGTTAGCCTATAGAAAAGTGAAGAAGTAAAGTAAGAAAAGAATATCTAATGATAAGTTTTCGTAGCAAGCACTAAAATATAAGATAGAATATCCAAAATGTTAGTGATATTATAATAATTACGAATCTGTATTCGGTTTGTCAAGATATGCTTGTAGATGAAAGTTAGCCTATAGAAAAGTGAAGAAGTAAAGTAAGAAAAGAAGATAGAGTTTCAGTTTTAAGTAGTATGCTTTGAGAAGTAATAAGTATTTAGAAAAGTGAAGAAGTAAAGTAAGAAAAGAAAATCTAATGATAAGCTTGCGTAGCAAGCACTAAAATATGAGTTAGAATATCCAAAATGTTAGTAATAATATAATAATTACGAATCTGTATTCGGTTTGTCAAGATATGCTTGTAGATGAAAGTTAGCCTATAGAAAAGTGAAGAAGTAAAGTAAGAAAAGAATATCTAATGATAAGTTTTCGTAGCAAGCACTAAAATATAAGATAGAATATCCAAAATGTTAGTGATATTATAATAATTACGAATCTGTATTCGGTTTGTCAAGATATGCTTGTAGATGAAAGTTAGCCTATAGAAAAGTGAAGAAGTAAAGTAAGAAAAGAATATCTAATGATAAGTTTTCGTAGCAAGCACTAAAATATAAGATAGAATATCCAAAATGTTAGTGATATTATAATAATTACGAATCTGTATTCGGTTTGTCAAGATATGCTTGTAGATGAAAGTTAGCCTATAGAAAAGTGAAGAAGTAAAGTAAGAAAAGAAGATAGAAATTCAGTTTTAAGGAGTATGCTTTGAGAAGTAATAAGTATTTTGAAAAGTGAAGAAGTAAAGTAAGAAAAAAATATCTAATGATAAGCTTGCGTAGCAAGCACTAAAATATGAGTTAGAATATCCAAAATGTTAGTAATAATATAATAATTACGAATCTGTATTCGGTTTGTCAAGATATGCTTGTAGATGAAAGTTAGCCTATAGAAAAGTGAAGAAGTAAAGTAAGAAAAGAATATCTAATGATAAGTTTTCGTAGCAAGCACTAAAATATAAGATAGAATATCCAAAATGTTAGTGATATTATAATAATTACGAATCTGTATTCGGTTTGTCAAGATATGCTTGTAGATGAAAGTTAGCCTATAGAAAAGTGAAGAAGTAAAGTAAGAAAAGAATATCTAATGATAAGTTTTCGTAGCAAGCACTAAAATATAAGATAGAATATCCAAAATGTTAGTGATATTATAATAATTACGAATCTGTATTCGGTTTGTCAAGATATGCTTGTAGATGAAAGTTAGCCTATAGAAAAGTGAAGAAGTAAAGTAAGAAAAGAAGATAGAGTTTCAGTTTTAAGTAGTATGCTTTGAGAAGTAATAAGTATTTTGAAAAGTGAAGAAGTAAAGTAAGAAAAAAATATCTAATGATAAGCTTGCGTAGCAAGCACTAAAATATGAGTTAGAATATCCAAAATGTTAGTAATAATATAATAATTACGAATCTGTATTCGGTTTGTCAAGATATGCTTGTAGATGAAAGTTAGCCTATAGAAAAGTGAAGAAGTAAAGTAAGAAAAGAATATCTAATGATAAGTTTTCGTAGCAAGCACTAAAATATAAGATAGAATATCCAAAATGTTAGTGATATTATAATAATTACGAATCTGTATTCGGTTTGTCAAGATATGCTTGTAGATGAAAGTTAGCCTATAGAAAAGTGAAGAAGTAAAGTAAGAAAAGAATATCTAATGATAAGTTTTCGTAGCAAGCACTAAAATATAAGATAGAATATCCAAAATGTTAGTGATATTATAATAATTACGAATCTGTATTCGGTTTGTCAAGATATGCTTGTAGATGAAAGTTAGCCTATAGAAAAGTGAAGAAGTAAAGTAAGAAAAGAAGATAGAGTTTCAGTTTTAAGTAGTATGCTTTGAGAAGTAATAAGTATTTAGAAAAGTGAAGAAGTAAAGTAAGAAAAGAAAATCTAATGATAAGCTTGCGTAGCAAGCACTAAAATATGAGTTAGAATATCCAAAATGTTAGTAATAATATAATAATTACGAATCTGTATTCGGTTTGTCAAGATATGCTTGTAGATGAAAGTTAGCCTATAGAAAAGTGAAGAAGTAAAGTAAGAAAAGAATATCTAATGATAAGTTTTCGTAGCAAGCACTAAAATATAAGATAGAATATCCAAAATGTTAGTGATATTATAATAATTACGAATCTGTATTCGGTTTGTCAAGATATGCTTGTAGATGAAAGTTAGCCTATAGAAAAGTGAAGAAGTAAAGTAAGAAAAGAATATCTAATGATAAGTTTTCGTAGCAAGCACTAAAATATAAGATAGAATATCCAAAATGTTCGTAATAATATAATAATTACGAATCTGTATTCGGTTTGTCAAGATATGCTTGTAGATGAAAGTTAGTCTATAGAAAAGTGAAGAAGTAAAGTAAGAAAAGAAGATAGAGTTTCAGTTTTAAGTAGTATGCTTTGAGAAGTAATAAGTATTTAGAAAAGTGAAGAAGTAAAGTAAGAAAAGAAAATCTAATGATAAGTTTGCGTAGCAAGCACTAAAATATAAGTTAGAATATCCAAAATGTTCGTAATAATATAATAATTACGAATCTGTATTCGGTTTGTCAAGATATGCTTGTAGATGAAAGTTAGCCTATAGAAAAGTGAAGAAGTAAAGTAAGAAAAGAATATCTAATGATAAGCTTGCGTAGCAAGCACTAAAATATGAGTTAGAATATCCAAAATGTTAGTAATAATATATTAATTACGAATCTGTATTCGGTTTGTCAAGATATGCTTGTAGATGAAAGTTAGCCTATAGAAAAGTGAAGAAGTAAAGTAAGAAAAGAAGATAGAAATTCAGTTTTAAGGAGTATGCTTTGAGAAGTAATAAGTATTTTGAAAAGTGAAGAAGTAAAGTAAGAAAAAAATATCTAATGATAAGCTTGCGTAGCAAGCACTAAAATATGAGTTAGAATATCCAAAATGTTAGTAATAATATAATAATTACGAATCTGTATTCGGTTTGTCAAGATATGCTTGTAGATGAAAGTTAGCCTATAGAAAAGTGAAGAAGTAAAGTAAGAAAAGAATATCTAATGATAAGTTTTCGTAGCAAGCACTAAAATATAAGATAGAATATCCAAAATGTTCGTAATAATATAATAATTACGAATCTGTATTCGGTTTGTCAAGATATGCTTGTAGATGAAAGTTAGTCTATAGAAAAGTGAAGAAGTAAAGTAAGAAAAGAAGATAGAGTTTCAGTTTTAAGTAGTATGCTTTGAGAAGTAATAAGTATTTAGAAAAGTGAAGAAGTAAAGTAAGAAAAGAAAATCTAATGATAAGTTTGCGTAGCAAGCACTAAAATATAAGTTAGAATATCCAAAATGTTCGTAATAATATAATAATTACGAATCTGTATTCGGTTTGTCAAGATATGCTTGTAGATGAAAGTTAGCCTATAGAAAAGTGAAGAAGTAAAGTAAGAAAAGAATATCTAATGATAAGTTTTCGTAGCAAGCACTAAAATATAAGATAGAATATCCAAAATGTTAGTGATATTATAATAATTACGAATCTGTATTCGGTTTGTCAAGATATGCTTGTAGATGAAAGTTAGCCTATAGAAAAGTGAAGAAGTAAAGTAAGAAAAGAAGATAGAGTTTCAGTTTTAAGTAGTATGCTTTGAGAAGTAATAAGTATTTAGAAAAGTGAAGAAGTAAAGTAAGAAAAGAAAATCTAATGATAAGCTTGCGTAGCAAGCACTAAAATATGAGTTAGAATATCCAAAATGTTAGTAATAATATAATAATTACGAATCTGTATTCGGTTTGTCAAGATATGCTTGTAGATGAAAGTTAGCCTATAGAAAAGTGAAGAAGTAAAGTAAGAAAAGAAGATAGAGTTTCAGTTTTAAGTAGTATGCTTTGAGAAGTAATAAGTATTTAGAAAAGTGAAGAAGTAAAGTAAGAAAAGAAAATCTAATGATAAGCTTGCGTAGCAAGCACTAAAATATGAGTTAGAATATCCAAAATGTTAGTAATAATATAATAATTACGAATCTGTATTCGGTTTGTCAAGATATGCTTGTAGATGAAAGTTAGCCTATAGAAAAGTGAAGAAGTAAAGTAAGAAAAGAATATCTAATGATAAGTTTTCGTAGCAAGCACTAAAATATAAGATAGAATATCCAAAATGTTAGTGATATTATAATAATTACGAATCTGTATTCGGTTTGTCAAGATATGCTTGTAGATGAAAGTTAGTCTATAGAAAAGTGAAGAAGTAAAGTAAGAAAAGAAGATAGAGTTTCAGTTTTAAGTAGTATGCTTTGAGAAGTAATAAGTATTTAGAAAAGTGAAGAAGTAAAGTAAGAAAAGAAAATCTAATGATAAGTTTGCGTAGCAAGCACTAAAATATAAGTTAGAATATCCAAAATGTTCGTAATAATATAATAATTACGAATCTGTATTCGGTTTGTCAAGATATGCTTGTAGATGAAAGTTAGCCTATAGAAAAGTGAAGAAGTAAAGTAAGAAAAGAATATCTAATGATAAGTTTTCGTAGCAAGCACTAAAATATAAGATAGAATATCCAAAATGTTAGTGATATTATAATAATTACGAATCTGTATTCGGTTTGTCAAGATATGCTTGTAGATGAAAGTTAGCCTATAGAAAAGTGAAGAAGTAAAGTAAGAAAAGAAGATAGAGTTTCAGTTTTAAGTAGTATGCTTTGAGAAGTAATAAGTATTTAGAAAAGTGAAGAAGTAAAGTAAGAAAAGAAAATCTAATGATAAGCTTGCGTAGCAAGCACTAAAATATGAGTTAGAATATCCAAAATGTTAGTAATAATATAATAATTACGAATCTGTATTCGGTTTGTCAAGATATGCTTGTAGATGAAAGTTAGCCTATAGAAAAGTGAAGAAGTAAAGTAAGAAAAGAATATCTAATGATAAGTTTTCGTAGCAAGCACTAAAATATAAGATAGAATATCCAAAATGTTAGTGATATTATAATAATTACGAATCTGTATTCGGTTTGTCAAGATATGCTTGTAGATGAAAGTTAGCCTATAGAAAAGTGAAGAAGTAAAGTAAGAAAAGAAGATAGAAATTCAGTTTTAAGGAGTATGCTTTGAGAAGTAATAAGTATTTTGAAAAGTGAAGAAGTAAAGTAAGAAAAAAATATCTAATGATAAGCTTGCGTAGCAAGCACTAAAATATGAGTTAGAATATCCAAAATGTTAGTAATAATATAATAATTACGAATCTGTATTCGGTTTGTCAAGATATGCTTGTAGATGAAAGTTAGCCTATAGAAAAGTGAAGAAGTAAAGTAAGAAAAGAATATCTAATGATAAGTTTTCGTAGCAAGCACTAAAATATAAGATAGAATATCCAAAATGTTAGTGATATTATAATAATTACGAATCTGTATTCGGTTTGTCAAGATATGCTTGTAGATGAAAGTTAGCCTATAGAAAAGTGAAGAAGTAAAGTAAGAAAAGAATATCTAATGATAAGCTTGCGTAGCAAGCACTAAAATATGAGTTAGAATATCCAAAATGTTAGTAATAATATATTAATTACGAATCTGTATTCGGTTTGTCAAGATATGCTTGTAGATGAAAGTTAGCCTATAGAAAAGTGAAGAAGTAAAGTAAGAAAAGAAGATAGAAATTCAGTTTTAAGGAGTATGCTTTGAGAAGTAATAAGTATTTTGAAAAGTGAAGAAGTAAAGTAAGAAAAAAATATCTAATGATAAGCTTGCGTAGCAAGCACTAAAATATGAGTTAGAATATCCAAAATGTTAGTAATAATATAATAATTACGAATCTGTATTCGGTTTGTCAAGATATGCTTGTAGATGAAAGTTAGCCTATAGAAAAGTGAAGAAGTAAAGTAAGAAAAGAATATCTAATGATAAGTTTTCGTAGCAAGCACTAAAATATAAGATAGAATATCCAAAATGTTAGTGATATTATAATAATTACGAATCTGTATTCGGTTTGTCAAGATATGCTTGTAGATGAAAGTTAGCCTATAGAAAAGTGAAGAAGTAAAGTAAGAAAAGAATATCTAATGATAAGCTTGCGTAGCAAGCACTAAAATATGAGTTAGAATATCCAAAATGTTAGTAATAATATATTAATTACGAATCTGTATTCGGTTTGTCAAGATATGCTTGTAGATGAAAGTTAGCCTATAGAAAAGTGAAGAAGTAAAGTAAGAAAAGAAGATAGAAATTCAGTTTTAAGGAGTATGCTTTGAGAAGTAATAAGTATTTTGAAAAGTGAAGAAGTAAAGTAAGAAAAAAATATCTAATGATAAGCTTGCGTAGCAAGCACTAAAATATGAGTTAGAATATCCAAAATGTTAGTAATAATATAATAATTACGAATCTGTATTCGGTTTGTCAAGATATGCTTGTAGATGAAAGTTAGCCTATAGAAAAGTGAAGAAGTAAAGTAAGAAAAGAATATCTAATGATAAGTTTTCGTAGCAAGCACTAAAATATAAGATAGAATATCCAAAATGTTAGTGATATTATAATAATTACGAATCTGTATTCGGTTTGTCAAGATATGCTTGTAGATGAAAGTTAGCCTATAGAAAAGTGAAGAAGTAAAGTAAGAAAAGAAGATAGAGTTTCAGTTTTAAGTAGTATGCTTTGAGAAGTAATAAGTATTTAGAAAAGTGAAGAAGTAAAGTAAGAAAAGAAAATCTAATGATAAGCTTGCGTAGCAAGCACTAAAATATGAGTTAGAATATCCAAAATGTTAGTAATAATATAATAATTACGAATCTGTATTCGGTTTGTCAAGATATGCTTGTAGATGAAAGTTAGCCTATAGAAAAGTGAAGAAGTAAAGTAAGAAAAAAATATCTAATGATAAGCTTGCGTAGCAAGCACTAAAATATGAGTTAGAATATCCAAAATGTTAGTAATAATATAATAATTACGAATCTGTATTCGGTTTGTCAAGATATGCTTGTAGATGAAAGTTAGCCTATAGAAAAGTGAAGAAGTAAAGTAAGAAAAGAATATCTAATGATAAGTTTTCGTAGCAAGCACTAAAATATAAGATAGAATATCCAAAATGTTAGTGATATTATAATAATTACGAATCTGTATTCGGTTTGTCAAGATATGCTTGTAGATGAAAGTTAGCCTATAGAAAAGTGAAGAAGTAAAGTAAGAAAAGAATATCTAATGATAAGCTTGCGTAGCAAGCACTAAAATATGAGTTAGAATATCCAAAATGTTAGTAATAATATATTAATTACGAATCTGTATTCGGTTTGTCAAGATATGCTTGTAGATGAAAGTTAGCCTATAGAAAAGTGAAGAAGTAAAGTAAGAAAAGAAGATAGAAATTCAGTTTTAAGGAGTATGCTTTGAGAAGTAATAAGTATTTTGAAAAGTGAAGAAGTAAAGTAAGAAAAAAATATCTAATGATAAGCTTGCGTAGCAAGCACTAAAATATGAGTTAGAATATCCAAAATGTTAGTAATAATATAATAATTACGAATCTGTATTCGGTTTGTCAAGATATGCTTGTAGATGAAAGTTAGCCTATAGAAAAGTGAAGAAGTAAAGTAAGAAAAGAATATCTAATGATAAGTTTTCGTAGCAAGCACTAAAATATAAGATAGAATATCCAAAATGTTAGTGATATTATAATAATTACGAATCTGTATTCGGTTTGTCAAGATATGCTTGTAGATGAAAGTTAGCCTATAGAAAAGTGAAGAAGTAAAGTAAGAAAAGAATATCTAATGATAAGCTTGCGTAGCAAGCACTAAAATATGAGTTAGAATATCCAAAATGTTAGTAATAATATATTAATTACGAATCTGTATTCGGTTTGTCAAGATATGCTTGTAGATGAAAGTTAGCCTATAGAAAAGTGAAGAAGTAAAGTAAGAAAAGAAGATAGAAATTCAGTTTTAAGGAGTATGCTTTGAGAAGTAATAAGTATTTTGAAAAGTGAAGAAGTAAAGTAAGAAAAAAATATCTAATGATAAGCTTGCGTAGCAAGCACTAAAATATGAGTTAGAATATCCAAAATGTTAGTAATAATATAATAATTACGAATCTGTATTCGGTTTGTCAAGATATGCTTGTAGATGAAAGTTAGCCTATAGAAAAGTGAAGAAGTAAAGTAAGAAAAGAATATCTAATGATAAGTTTTCGTAGCAAGCACTAAAATATAAGATAGAATATCCAAAATGTTAGTGATATTATAATAATTACGAATCTGTATTCGGTTTGTCAAGATATGCTTGTAGATGAAAGTTAGCCTATAGAAAAGTGAAGAAGTAAAGTAAGAAAAGAATATCTAATGATAAGCTTGCGTAGCAAGCACTAAAATATGAGTTAGAATATCCAAAATGTTAGTAATAATATATTAATTACGAATCTGTATTCGGTTTGTCAAGATATGCTTGTAGATGAAAGTTAGCCTATAGAAAAGTGAAGAAGTAAAGTAAGAAAAGAAGATAGAAATTCAGTTTTAAGGAGTATGCTTTGAGAAGTAATAAGTATTTTGAAAAGTGAAGAAGTAAAGTAAGAAAAAAATATCTAATGATAAGCTTGCGTAGCAAGCACTAAAATATGAGTTAGAATATCCAAAATGTTAGTAATAATATAATAATTACGAATCTGTATTCGGTTTGTCAAGATATGCTTGTAGATGAAAGTTAGCCTATAGAAAAGTGAAGAAGTAAAGTAAGAAAAGAATATCTAATGATAAGTTTTCGTAGCAAGCACTAAAATATAAGATAGAATATCCAAAATGTTAGTGATATTATAATAATTACGAATCTGTATTCGGTTTGTCAAGATATGCTTGTAGATGAAAGTTAGCCTATAGAAAAGTGAAGAAGTAAAGTAAGAAAAGAATATCTAATGATAAGTTTTCGTAGCAAGCACTAAAATATAAGATAGAATATCCAAAATGTTAGTGATATTATAATAATTACGAATCTGTATTCGGTTTGTCAAGATATGCTTGTAGATGAAAGTTAGCCTATAGAAAAGTGAAGAAGTAAAGTAAGAAAAGAAGATAGAGTTTCAGTTTTAAGTAGTATGCTTTGAGAAGTAATAAGTATTTAGAAAAGTGAAGAAGTAAAGTAAGAAAAGAAAATCTAATGATAAGCTTGCGTAGCAAGCACTAAAATATGAGTTAGAATATCCAAAATGTTAGTAATAATATAATAATTACGAATCTGTATTCGGTTTGTCAAGATATGCTTGTAGATGAAAGTTAGCCTATAGAAAAGTGAAGAAGTAAAGTAAGAAAAGAATATCTAATGATAAGTTTTCGTAGCAAGCACTAAAATATAAGATAGAATATCCAAAATGTTAGTGATATTATAATAATTACGAATCTGTATTCGGTTTGTCAAGATATGCTTGTAGATGAAAGTTAGCCTATAGAAAAGTGAAGAAGTAAAGTAAGAAAAGAAGATAGAGTTTCAGTTTTAAGTAGTATGCTTTGAGAAGTAATAAGTATTTAGAAAAGTGAAGAAGTAAAGTAAGAAAAGAAAATCTAATGATAAGCTTGCGTAGCAAGCACTAAAATATGAGTTAGAATATCCAAAATGTTAGTAATAATATAATAATTACGAATCTGTATTCGGTTTGTCAAGATATGCTTGTAGATGAAAGTTAGCCTATAGAAAAGTGAAGAAGTAAAGTAAGAAAAGAATATCTAATGATAAGTTTTCGTAGCAAGCACTAAAATATAAGATAGAATATCCAAAATGTTAGTGATATTATAATAATTACGAATCTGTATTCGGTTTGTCAAGATATGCTTGTAGATGAAAGTTAGCCTATAGAAAAGTGAAGAAGTAAAGTAAGAAAAGAATATCTAATGATAAGTTTTCGTAGCAAGCACTAAAATATAAGATAGAATATCCAAAATGTTAGTGATATTATAATAATTACGAATCTGTATTCGGTTTGTCAAGATATGCTTGTAGATGAAAGTTAGCCTATAGAAAAGTGAAGAAGTAAAGTAAGAAAAGAATATCTAATGATAAGTTTTCGTAGCAAGCACTAAAATATAAGATAGAATATCCAAAATGTTCGTAATAATATAATAATTACGAATCTGTATTCGGTTTGTCAAGATATGCTTGTAGATGAAAGTTAGCCTATAGAAAAGTGAAGAAGTAAAGTAAGAAAAGAATATCTAATGATAAGTTTTCGTAGCAAGCACTAAAATATAAGATAGAATATCCAAAATGTTAGTGATATTATAATAATTACGAATCTGTATTCGGTTTGTCAAGATATGCTTGTAGATGAAAGTTAGCCTATAGAAAAGTGAAGAAGTAAAGTAAGAAAAGAAGATAGAGTTTCAGTTTTAAGTAGTATGCTTTGAGAAGTAATAAGTATTTAGAAAAGTGAAGAAGTAAAGTAAGAAAAGAAAATCTAATGATAAGCTTGCGTAGCAAGCACTAAAATATGAGTTAGAATATCCAAAATGTTAGTAATAATATAATAATTACGAATCTGTATTCGGTTTGTCAAGATATGCTTGTAGATGAAAGTTAGCCTATAGAAAAGTGAAGAAGTAAAGTAAGAAAAGAAGATAGAGTTTCAGTTTTAAGTAGTATGCTTTGAGAAGTAATAAGTATTTAGAAAAGTGAAGAAGTAAAGTAAGAAAAGAAAATCTAATGATAAGCTTGCGTAGCAAGCACTAAAATATGAGTTAGAATATCCAAAATGTTAGTAATAATATAATAATTACGAATCTGTATTCGGTTTGTCAAGATATGCTTGTAGATGAAAGTTAGCCTATAGAAAAGTGAAGAAGTAAAGTAAGAAAAGAATATCTAATGATAAGTTTTCGTAGCAAGCACTAAAATATAAGATAGAATATCCAAAATGTTAGTGATATTATAATAATTACGAATCTGTATTCGGTTTGTCAAGATATGCTTGTAGATGAAAGTTAGCCTATAGAAAAGTGAAGAAGTAAAGTAAGAAAAGAAGATAGAGTTTCAGTTTTAAGTAGTATGCTTTGAGAAGTAATAAGTATTTAGAAAAGTGAAGAAGTAAAGTAAGAAAAGAAAATCTAATGATAAGCTTGCGTAGCAAGCACTAAAATATGAGTTAGAATATCCAAAATGTTAGTAATAATATAATAATTACGAATCTGTATTCGGTTTGTCAAGATATGCTTGTAGATGAAAGTTAGCCTATAGAAAAGTGAAGAAGTAAAGTAAGAAAAGAAGATAGAGTTTCAGTTTTAAGTAGTATGCTTTGAGAAGTAATAAGTATTTAGAAAAGTGAAGAAGTAAAGTAAGAAAAGAAAATCTAATGATAAGCTTGCGTAGCAAGCACTAAAATATGAGTTAGAATATCCAAAATGTTAGTAATAATATAATAATTACGAATCTGTATTCGGTTTGTCAAGATATGCTTGTAGATGAAAGTTAGCCTATAGAAAAGTGAAGAAGTAAAGTAAGAAAAGAATATCTAATGATAAGTTTTCGTAGCAAGCACTAAAATATAAGTTAGAATATCCAAAATGTTAGTGATATTATAATAATTACGAATCTGTATTCGGTTTGTCAAGATATGCTTGTAGATGAAAGTTAGTCTATAGAAAAGTGAAGAAGTAAAGTAAGAAAAGAAGATAGAGTTTCAGTTTTAAGTAGTATGCTTTGAGAAGTAATAAGTATTTAGAAAAGTGAAGAAGTAAAGTAAGAAAAGAAAATCTAATGATAAGTTTGCGTAGCAAGCACTAAAATATAAGATAGAATATCCAAAATGTTAGTAATAATATAATAATTACGAATCTGTATTCGGTTTGTCAAGATATGCTTGTAGATGAAAGTTAGCCTATAGAAAAGTGAAGAAGTAAAGTAAGAAAAGAATATCTAATGATAAGTTTTCGTAGCAAGCACTAAAATATAAGATAGAATATCCAAAATGTTAGTGATATTATAATAATTACGAATCTGTATTCGGTTTGTCAAGATATGCTTGTAGATGAAAGTTAGCCTATAGAAAAGTGAAGAAGTAAAGTAAGAAAAGAATATCTAATGATAAGTTTTCGTAGCAAGCACTAAAATATAAGATAGAATATCCAAAATGTTAGTGATATTATAATAATTACGAATCTGTATTCGGTTTGTCAAGATATGCTTGTAGATGAAAGTTAGCCTATAGAAAAGTGAAGAAGTAAAGTAAGAAAAGAAGATAGAGTTTCAGTTTTAAGTAGTATGCTTTGAGAAGTAATAAGTATTTAGAAAAGTGAAGAAGTAAAGTAAGAAAAGAAAATCTAATGATAAGCTTGCGTAGCAAGCACTAAAATATGAGTTAGAATATCCAAAATGTTAGTAATAATATAATAATTACGAATCTGTATTCGGTTTGTCAAGATATGCTTGTAGATGAAAGTTAGCCTATAGAAAAGTGAAGAAGTAAAGTAAGAAAAGAATATCTAATGATAAGTTTTCGTAGCAAGCACTAAAATATAAGATAGAATATCCAAAATGTTAGTGATATTATAATAATTACGAATCTGTATTCGGTTTGTCAAGATATGCTTGTAGATGAAAGTTAGCCTATAGAAAAGTGAAGAAGTAAAGTAAGAAAAGAATATCTAATGATAAGTTTTCGTAGCAAGCACTAAAATATAAGATAGAATATCCAAAATGTTAGTGATATTATAATAATTACGAATCTGTATTCGGTTTGTCAAGATATGCTTGTAGATGAAAGTTAGCCTATAGAAAAGTGAAGAAGTAAAGTAAGAAAAGAATATCTAATGATAAGTTTTCGTAGCAAGCACTAAAATATAAGATAGAATATCCAAAATGTTAGTGATATTATAATAATTACGAATCTGTATTCGGTTTGTCAAGATATGCTTGTAGATGAAAGTTAGCCTATAGAAAAGTGAAGAAGTAAAGTAAGAAAAGAATATCTAATGATAAGTTTTCGTAGCAAGCACTAAAATATAAGATAGAATATCCAAAATGTTAGTGATATTATAATAATTACGAATCTGTATTCGGTTTGTCAAGATATGCTTGTAGATGAAAGTTAGTCTATAGAAAAGTGAAGAAGTAAAGTAAGAAAAGAAGATAGAGTTTCAGTTTTAAGTAGTATGCTTTGAGAAGTAATAAGTATTTAGAAAAGTGAAGAAGTAAAGTAAGAAAAGAAAATCTAATGATAAGTTTGCGTAGCAAGCACTAAAATATAAGTTAGAATATCCAAAATGTTCGTAATAATATAATAATTACGAATCTGTATTCGGTTTGTCAAGATATGCTTGTAGATGAAAGTTAGCCTATAGAAAAGTGAAGAAGTAAAGTAAGAAAAGAATATCTAATGATAAGTTTTCGTAGCAAGCACTAAAATATAAGATAGAATATCCAAAATGTTAGTGATATTATAATAATTACGAATCTGTATTCGGTTTGTCAAGATATGCTTGTAGATGAAAGTTAGCCTATAGAAAAGTGAAGAAGTAAAGTAAGAAAAGAAGATAGAGTTTCAGTTTTAAGTAGTATGCTTTGAGAAGTAATAAGTATTTAGAAAAGTGAAGAAGTAAAGTAAGAAAAGAAAATCTAATGATAAGCTTGCGTAGCAAGCACTAAAATATGAGTTAGAATATCCAAAATGTTAGTAATAATATAATAATTACGAATCTGTATTCGGTTTGTCAAGATATGCTTGTAGATGAAAGTTAGCCTATAGAAAAGTGAAGAAGTAAAGTAAGAAAAGAAGATAGAGTTTCAGTTTTAAGTAGTATGCTTTGAGAAGTAATAAGTATTTAGAAAAGTGAAGAAGTAAAGTAAGAAAAGAAAATCTAATGATAAGCTTGCGTAGCAAGCACTAAAATATGAGTTAGAATATCCAAAATGTTAGTAATAATATAATAATTACGAATCTGTATTCGGTTTGTCAAGATATGCTTGTAGATGAAAGTTAGCCTATAGAAAAGTGAAGAAGTAAAGTAAGAAAAGAATATCTAATGATAAGTTTTCGTAGCAAGCACTAAAATATAAGATAGAATATCCAAAATGTTAGTGATATTATAATAATTACGAATCTGTATTCGGTTTGTCAAGATATGCTTGTAGATGAAAGTTAGCCTATAGAAAAGTGAAGAAGTAAAGTAAGAAAAGAAGATAGAGTTTCAGTTTTAAGTAGTATGCTTTGAGAAGTAATAAGTATTTAGAAAAGTGAAGAAGTAAAGTAAGAAAAGAAAATCTAATGATAAGCTTGCGTAGCAAGCACTAAAATATGAGTTAGAATATCCAAAATGTTAGTAATAATATAATAATTACGAATCTGTATTCGGTTTGTCAAGATATGCTTGTAGATGAAAGTTAGCCTATAGAAAAGTGAAGAAGTAAAGTAAGAAAAGAAGATAGAGTTTCAGTTTTAAGTAGTATGCTTTGAGAAGTAATAAGTATTTAGAAAAGTGAAGAAGTAAAGTAAGAAAAGAAAATCTAATGATAAGCTTGCGTAGCAAGCACTAAAATATGAGTTAGAATATCCAAAATGTTAGTAATAATATAATAATTACGAATCTGTATTCGGTTTGTCAAGATATGCTTGTAGATGAAAGTTAGCCTATAGAAAAGTGAAGAAGTAAAGTAAGAAAAGAATATCTAATGATAAGTTTTCGTAGCAAGCACTAAAATATAAGATAGAATATCCAAAATGTTAGTGATATTATAATAATTACGAATCTGTATTCGGTTTGTCAAGATATGCTTGTAGATGAAAGTTAGCCTATAGAAAAGTGAAGAAGTAAAGTAAGAAAAGAAGATAGAGTTTCAGTTTTAAGTAGTATGCTTTGAGAAGTAATAAGTATTTAGAAAAGTGAAGAAGTAAAGTAAGAAAAGAAAATCTAATGATAAGCTTGCGTAGCAAGCACTAAAATATGAGTTAGAATATCCAAAATGTTAGTAATAATATAATAATTACGAATCTGTATTCGGTTTGTCAAGATATGCTTGTAGATGAAAGTTAGCCTATAGAAAAGTGAAGAAGTAAAGTAAGAAAAGAATATCTAATGATAAGTTTTCGTAGCAAGCACTATCTTATATTTTAGTGCTTGCTACGAAAACTTATCATTAGATATTCTTTTCTTACTTTACTTCTTCACTTTTCTATAGGCTAACTTTCATCTACAAGCATATCTTGACAAACCGAATACAGATTCGTAATTATTATATTATTACTAACATTTTGGATATTCTAACTCATATTTTAGTGCTTGCTACGCAAGCTTATCATTAGATTTTCTTTTCTTACTTTACTTCTTCACTTTTCTAAATACTTATTACTTCTCAAAGCATACTACTTAAAACTGAAACTCTATCTTCTTTTCTTACTTTACTTCTTCACTTTTCTATAGGCTAACTTTCATCTACAAGCATATCTTGACAAACCGAATACAGATTCGTAATTATTATAATATCACTAACATTTTGGATATTCTATCTTATATTTTAGTGCTTGCTACGAAAACTTATCATTAGATATTCTTTTCTTACTTTACTTCTTCACTTTTCTATAGGCTAACTTTCATCTACAAGCATATCTTGACAAACCGAATACAGATTCGTAATTATTATATTATTACTAACATTTTGGATATTCTAACTCATATTTTAGTGCTTGCTACGCAAGCTTATCATTAGATTTTCTTTTCTTACTTTACTTCTTCACTTTTCTAAATACTTATTACTTCTCAAAGCATACTACTTAAAACTGAAACTCTATCTTCTTTTCTTACTTTACTTCTTCACTTTTCTATAGGCTAACTTTCATCTACAAGCATATCTTGACAAACCGAATACAGATTCGTAATTATTATATTATTACTAACATTTTGGATATTCTAACTCATATTTTAGTGCTTGCTACGCAAGCTTATCATTAGATTTTCTTTTCTTACTTTACTTCTTCACTTTTCTAAATACTTATTACTTCTCAAAGCATACTACTTAAAACTGAAACTCTATCTTCTTTTCTTACTTTACTTCTTCACTTTTCTATAGGCTAACTTTCATCTACAAGCATATCTTGACAAACCGAATACAGATTCGTAATTATTATAATATCACTAACATTTTGGATATTCTATCTTATATTTTAGTGCTTGCTACGAAAACTTATCATTAGATATTCTTTTCTTACTTTACTTCTTCACTTTTCTATAGGCTAACTTTCATCTACAAGCATATCTTGACAAACCGAATACAGATTCGTAATTATTATATTATTACTAACATTTGGATATTCTAACTCATATTTTAGTGCTTGCTACGCAAGCTTATCATTAGATTTTCTTTTCTTACTTTACTTCTTCACTTTTCTAAATACTTATTACTTCTCAAAGCATACTACTTAAAACTGAAACTCTATCTTCTTTTCTTACTTTACTTCTTCACTTTTCTATAGGCTAACTTTCATCTACAAGCATATCTTGACAAACCGAATACAGATTCGTAATTATTATATTATTACTAACATTTTGGATATTCTAACTCATATTTTAGTGCTTGCTACGCAAGCTTATCATTAGATTTTCTTTTCTTACTTTACTTCTTCACTTTCTAAATACTTATTACTTCTCAAAGCATACTACTTAAAACTGAAACTCTATCTTCTTTCTTACTTTACTTCTTCACTTTTCTATAGGCTAACTTTCATCTACAAGCATATCTTGACAAACCGAATACAGATTCGTAATTATTATAATATCACTAACATTTTGGATATTCTATCTTATATTTTAGTGCTTGCTACGAAAACTTATCATTAGATATTCTTTTCTTACTTTACTTCTTCACTTTTCTATAGGCTAACTTTCATCTACAAGCATATCTTGACAAACCGAATACAGATTCGTAATTATTATATTATTACGAACATTTTGGATATTCTAACTTATATTTTAGTGCTTGCTACGCAAACTTATCATTAGATTTTCTTTTCTTACTTTACTTCTTCACTTTTCTAAATACTTATTACTTCTCAAAGCATACTACTTAAAACTGAAACTCTATCTTCTTTTCTTACTTTACTTCTTCACTTTTCTATAGACTAACTTTCATCTACAAGCATATCTTGACAAACCGAATACAGATTCGTAATTATTATAATATCACTAACATTTTGGATATTCTATCTTATATTTTAGTGCTTGCTACGAAAACTTATCATTAGATATTCTTTTCTTACTTTACTTCTTCACTTTTCTATAGGCTAACTTTCATCTACAAGCATATCTTGACAAACCGAATACAGATTCGTAATTATTATAATATCACTAACATTTTGGATATTCTATCTTATATTTTAGTGCTTGCTACGAAAACTTATCATTAGATATTCTTTTCTTACTTTACTTCTTCACTTTTCTATAGGCTAACTTTCATCTACAAGCATATCTTGACAAACCGAATACAGATTCGTAATTATTATAATATCACTAACATTTTGGATATTCTATCTTATATTTTAGTGCTTGCTACGAAAACTTATCATTAGATATTCTTTTCTTACTTTACTTCTTCACTTTTCTATAGGCTAACTTTCATCTACAAGCATATCTTGACAAACCGAATACAGATTCGTAATTATTATAATATCACTAACATTTTGGATATTCTATCTTATATTTTAGTGCTTGCTACGAAAACTTATCATTAGATATTCTTTTCTTACTTTACTTCTTCACTTTTCTATAGGCTAACTTTCATCTACAAGCATATCTTGACAAACCGAATACAGATTCGTAATTATTATATTATTACTAACATTTTGGATATTCTAACTCATATTTTAGTGCTTGCTACGCAAGCTTATCATTAGATTTTCTTTTCTTACTTTACTTCTTCACTTTTCTAAATACTTATTACTTCTCAAAGCATACTACTTAAAACTGAAACTCTATCTTCTTTTCTTACTTTACTTCTTCACTTTTCTATAGGCTAACTTTCATCTACAAGCATATCTTGACAAACCGAATACAGATTCGTAATTATTATAATATCACTAACATTTTGGATATTCTATCTTATATTTTAGTGCTTGCTACGAAAACTTATCATTAGATATTCTTTTCTTACTTTACTTCTTCACTTTTCTATAGGCTAACTTTCATCTACAAGCATATCTTGACAAACCGAATACAGATTCGTAATTATTATAATATCACTAACATTTTGGATATTCTATCTTATATTTTAGTGCTTGCTACGAAAACTTATCATTAGATATTCTTTTCTTACTTTACTTCTTCACTTTTCTATAGGCTAACTTTCATCTACAAGCATATCTTGACAAACCGAATACAGATTCGTAATTATTATATTATTACTAACATTTTGGATATTCTATCTTATATTTTAGTGCTTGCTACGCAAACTTATCATTAGATTTTCTTTTCTTACTTTACTTCTTCACTTTTCTAAATACTTATTACTTCTCAAAGCATACTACTTAAAACTGAAACTCTATCTTCTTTTCTTACTTTACTTCTTCACTTTTCTATAGACTAACTTTCATCTACAAGCATATCTTGACAAACCGAATACAGATTCGTAATTATTATAATATCACTAACATTTTGGATATTCTAACTTATATTTTAGTGCTTGCTACGAAAACTTATCATTAGATATTCTTTTCTTACTTTACTTCTTCACTTTTCTATAGGCTAACTTTCATCTACAAGCATATCTTGACAAACCGAATACAGATTCGTAATTATTATATTATTACTAACATTTTGGATATTCTAACTCATATTTTAGTGCTTGCTACGCAAGCTTATCATTAGATTTTCTTTTCTTACTTTACTTCTTCACTTTTCTAAATACTTATTACTTCTCAAAGCATACTACTTAAAACTGAAACTCTATCTTCTTTTCTTACTTTACTTCTTCACTTTTCTATAGGCTAACTTTCATCTACAAGCATATCTTGACAAACCGAATACAGATTCGTAATTATTATATTATTACTAACATTTTGGATATTCTAACTCATATTTTAGTGCTTGCTACGCAAGCTTATCATTAGATTTTCTTTTCTTACTTTACTTCTTCACTTTTCTAAATACTTATTACTTCTCAAAGCATACTACTTAAAACTGAAACTCTATCTTCTTTTCTTACTTTACTTCTTCACTTTTCTATAGGCTAACTTTCATCTACAAGCATATCTTGACAAACCGAATACAGATTCGTAATTATTATAATATCACTAACATTTTGGATATTCTATCTTATATTTTAGTGCTTGCTACGAAAACTTATCATTAGATATTCTTTTCTTACTTTACTTCTTCACTTTTCTATAGGCTAACTTTCATCTACAAGCATATCTTGACAAACCGAATACAGATTCGTAATTATTATATTATTACTAACATTTTGGATATTCTAACTCATATTTTAGTGCTTGCTACGCAAGCTTATCATTAGATTTTCTTTTCTTACTTTACTTCTTCACTTTTCTAAATACTTATTACTTCTCAAAGCATACTACTTAAAACTGAAACTCTATCTTCTTTTCTTACTTTACTTCTTCACTTTTCTATAGGCTAACTTTCATCTACAAGCATATCTTGACAAACCGAATACAGATTCGTAATTATTATATTATTACTAACATTTTGGATATTCTAACTCATATTTTAGTGCTTGCTACGCAAGCTTATCATTAGATTTTCTTTTCTTACTTTACTTCTTCACTTTTCTAAATACTTATTACTTCTCAAAGCATACTACTTAAAACTGAAACTCTATCTTCTTTTCTTACTTTACTTCTTCACTTTTCTATAGGCTAACTTTCATCTACAAGCATATCTTGACAAACCGAATACAGATTCGTAATTATTATAATATCACTAACATTTTGGATATTCTATCTTATATTTTAGTGCTTGCTACGAAAACTTATCATTAGATATTCTTTTCTTACTTTACTTCTTCACTTTTCTATAGGCTAACTTTCATCTACAAGCATATCTTGACAAACCGAATACAGATTCGTAATTATTATATTATTACGAACATTTTGGATATTCTATCTTATATTTTAGTGCTTGCTACGAAAACTTATCATTAGATATTCTTTTCTTACTTTACTTCTTCACTTTTCTATAGGCTAACTTTCATCTACAAGCATATCTTGACAAACCGAATACAGATTCGTAATTATTATAATATCACTAACATTTTGGATATTCTATCTTATATTTTAGTGCTTGCTACGAAAACTTATCATTAGATATTCTTTTCTTACTTTACTTCTTCACTTTCTATAGGCTAACTTTCATCTACAAGCATATCTTGACAAACCGAATACAGATTCGTAATTATTATAATATCACTAACATTTTGGATATTCTATCTTATATTTTAGTGCTTGCTACGAAAACTTATCATTAGATATTCTTTTCTTACTTTACTTCTTCACTTTTCTATAGGCTAACTTTCATCTACAAGCATATCTTGACAAACCGAATACAGATTCGTAATTATTATATTATTACTAACATTTTGGATATTCTAACTCATATTTTAGTGCTTGCTACGCAAGCTTATCATTAGATTTTCTTTTCTTACTTTACTTCTTCACTTTTCTAAATACTTATTACTTCTCAAAGCATACTACTTAAAACTGAAACTCTATCTTCTTTTCTTACTTTACTTCTTCACTTTTCTATAGGCTAACTTTCATCTACAAGCATATCTTGACAAACCGAATACAGATTCGTAATTATTATAATATCACTAACATTTTGGATATTCTATCTTATATTTTAGTGCTTGCTACGAAAACTTATCATTAGATATTCTTTTCTTACTTTACTTCTTCACTTTTCTATAGGCTAACTTTCATCTACAAGCATATCTTGACAAACCGAATACAGATTCGTAATTATTATATTATTACTAACATTTTGGATATTCTAACTCATATTTTAGTGCTTGCTACGCAAGCTTATCATTAGATTTTCTTTTCTTACTTTACTTCTTCACTTTTCTAAATACTTATTACTTCTCAAAGCATACTACTTAAAACTGAAACTCTATCTTCTTTTCTTACTTTACTTCTTCACTTTTCTATAGGCTAACTTTCATCTACAAGCATATCTTGACAA
The DNA here is from genome assembly GCA_946699065.1 of Loxodes magnus. Taxonomy (NCBI): domain Eukaryota; phylum Ciliophora; class Karyorelictea; order Loxodida; family Loxodidae; genus Loxodes; species Loxodes magnus. The sequence goes on from CAMPDV010002444.1 coordinate 60,012, forward strand.
ACCGAATACAGATTCGTAATTATTATAATATCACTAACATTTTGGATATTCTATCTTATATTTTAGTGCTTGCTACGAAAACTTATCATTAGATATTCTTTTCTTACTTTACTTCTTCACTTTTCTATAGGCTAACTTTCATCTACAAGCATATCTTGACAAACCGAATACAGATTCGTAATTATTATAATATCACTAACATTTTGGATATTCTATCTTATATTTTAGTGCTTGCTACGAAAACTTATCATTAGATATTCTTTTCTTACTTTACTTCTTCACTTTTCTATAGGCTAACTTTCATCTACAAGCATATCTTGACAAACCGAATACAGATTCGTAATTATTATATTATTACTAACATTTTGGATATTCTAACTCATATTTAGTGCTTGCTACGCAAGCTTATCATTAGATATTTTTTTCTTACTTTACTTCTTCACTTTTCAAAATACTTATTACTTCTCAAAGCATACTCCTTAAAACTGAATTTCTATCTTCTTTTCTTACTTTACTTCTTCACTTTTCTATAGGCTAACTTTCATCTACAAGCATATCTTGACAAACCGAATACAGATTCGTAATTAATATATTATTACTAACATTTTGGATATTCTAACTCATATTTTAGTGCTTGCTACGCAAGCTTATCATTAGATATTCTTTTCTTACTTTACTTCTTCACTTTTCTATAGGCTAACTTTCATCTACAAGCATATCTTGACAAACCGAATACAGATTCGTAATTATTATAATATCACTAACATTTTGGATATTCTATCTTATATTTTAGTGCTTGCTACGAAAACTTATCATTAGATATTCTTTTCTTACTTTACTTCTTCACTTTTCTATAGGCTAACTTTCATCTACAAGCATATCTTGACAAACCGAATACAGATTCGTAATTATTATATTATTACTAACATTTTGGATATTCTAACTCATATTTTAGTGCTTGCTACGCAAGCTTATCATTAGATATTTTTTTCTTACTTTACTTCTTCACTTTTCAAAATACTTATTACTTCTCAAAGCATACTCCTTAAAACTGAATTTCTATCTTCTTTTCTTACTTTACTTCTTCACTTTTCTATAGGCTAACTTTCATCTACAAGCATATCTTGACAAACCGAATACAGATTCGTAATTAATATATTATTACTAACATTTTGGATATTCTAACTCATATTTTAGTGCTTGCTACGCAAGCTTATCATTAGATATTCTTTTCTTACTTTACTTCTTCACTTTTCTATAGGCTAACTTCATCTACAAGCATATCTTGACAAACCGAATACAGATTCGTAATTATTATAATATCACTAACATTTTGGATATTCTATCTTATATTTTAGTGCTTGCTACGAAAACTTATCATTAGATATTCTTTTCTTACTTTACTTCTTCACTTTTCTATAGGCTAACTTTCATCTACAAGCATATCTTGACAAACCGAATACAGATTCGTAATTATTATATTATTACTAACATTTTGGATATTCTAACTCATATTTTAGTGCTTGCTACGCAAGCTTATCATTAGATATTTTTTTCTTACTTTACTTCTTCACTTTCAAATACTTATTACTTCTCAAAGCATACTCCTTAAAACTGAATTTCTATCTTCTTTTCTTACTTTACTTCTTCACTTTTCTATAGGCTAACTTTCATCTACAAGCATATCTTGACAAACCGAATACAGATTCGTAATTAATATATTATTACTAACATTTGGATATTCTAACTCATATTTTAGTGCTTGCTACGCAAGCTTATCATTAGATATTCTTTTCTTACTTTACTTCTTCACTTTTCTATAGGCTAACTTTCATCTACAAGCATATCTTGACAAACCGAATACAGATTCGTAATTATTATAATATCACTAACATTTTGGATATTCTATCTTATATTTTAGTGCTTGCTACGAAAACTTATCATTAGATATTCTTTTCTTACTTTACTTCTTCACTTTTCTATAGGCTAACTTTCATCTACAAGCATATCTTGACAAACCGAATACAGATTCGTAATTATTATATTATTACTAACATTTTGGATATTCTAACTCATATTTTAGTGCTTGCTACGCAAGCTTATCATTAGATATTTTTTTCTTACTTTACTTCTTCACTTTTCTATAGGCTAACTTTCATCTACAAGCATATCTTGACAAACCGAATACAGATTCGTAATTATTATATTATTACTAACATTTTGGATATTCTAACTCATATTTTAGTGCTTGCTACGCAAGCTTATCATTAGATTTTCTTTTCTTACTTTACTTCTTCACTTTTCTAAATACTTATTACTTCTCAAAGCATACTACTTAAAACTGAAACTCTATCTTCTTTTCTTACTTTACTTCTTCACTTTTCTATAGGCTAACTTTCATCTACAAGCATATCTTGACAAACCGAATACAGATTCGTAATTATTATAATATCACTAACATTTTGGATATTCTATCTTATATTTTAGTGCTTGCTACGAAAACTTATCATTAGATATTCTTTTCTTACTTTACTTCTTCACTTTTCTATAGGCTAACTTTCATCTACAAGCATATCTTGACAAACCGAATACAGATTCGTAATTATTATATTATTACTAACATTTTGGATATTCTAACTCATATTTTAGTGCTTGCTACGCAAGCTTATCATTAGATATTTTTTTCTTACTTTACTTCTTCACTTTTCAAAATACTTATTACTTCTCAAAGCATACTCCTTAAAACTGAATTTCTATCTTCTTTTCTTACTTTACTTCTTCACTTTTCTATAGGCTAACTTTCATCTACAAGCATATCTTGACAAACCGAATACAGATTCGTAATTAATATATTATTACTAACATTTTGGATATTCTAACTCATATTTTAGTGCTTGCTACGCAAGCTTATCATTAGATATTCTTTTCTTACTTTACTTCTTCACTTTTCTATAGGCTAACTTTCATCTACAAGCATATCTTGACAAACCGAATACAGATTCGTAATTATTATAATATCACTAACATTTTGGATATTCTATCTTATATTTTAGTGCTTGCTACGAAAACTTATCATTAGATATTCTTTTCTTACTTTACTTCTTCACTTTTCTATAGGCTAACTTTCATCTACAAGCATATCTTGACAAACCGAATACAGATTCGTAATTATTATATTATTACTAACATTTTGGATATTCTAACTCATATTTTAGTGCTTGCTACGCAAGCTTATCATTAGATATTTTTTCTTACTTTACTTCTTCACTTTTCAAAATACTTATTACTTCTCAAAGCATACTCCTTAAAACTGAATTTCTATCTTCTTTTCTTACTTTACTTCTTCACTTTTCTATAGGCTAACTTCATCTACAAGCATATCTTGACAAACCGAATACAGATTCGTAATTAATATATTATTACTAACATTTTGGATATTCTAACTCATATTTTAGTGCTTGCTACGCAAGCTTATCATTAGATATTCTTTTCTTACTTTACTTCTTCACTTTTCTATAGGCTAACTTTCATCTACAAGCATATCTTGACAAACCGAATACAGATTCGTAATTATTATAATATCACTAACATTTTGGATATTCTATCTTATATTTTAGTGCTTGCTACGAAAACTTATCATTAGATATTCTTTTCTTACTTTACTTCTTCACTTTTCTATAGGCTAACTTTCATCTACAAGCATATCTTGACAAACCGAATACAGATTCGTAATTATTATATTATTACTAACATTTTGGATATTCTAACTCATATTTTAGTGCTTGCTACGCAAGCTTATCATTAGATATTTTTTTCTTACTTTACTTCTTCACTTTCAAAATACTTATTACTTCTCAAAGCATACTCCTTAAAACTGAATTTCTATCTTCTTTTCTTACTTTACTTCTTCACTTTTCTATAGGCTAACTTTCATCTACAAGCATATCTTGACAAACCGAATACAGATTCGTAATTATTATAATATCACTAACATTTTGGATATTCTATCTTATATTTTAGTGCTTGCTACGAAAACTTATCATTAGATATTCTTTTCTTACTTTACTTCTTCACTTTCTATAGGCTAACTTTCATCTACAAGCATATCTTGACAAACCGAATACAGATTCGTAATTATTATATTATTACTAACATTTTGGATATTCTAACTCATATTTTAGTGCTTGCTACGCAAGCTTATCATTAGATTTTCTTTCTTACTTTACTTCTTCACTTTTCTAAATACTTATTACTTCTCAAAGCATACTACTTAAAACTGAAACTCTATCTTCTTTTCTTACTTTACTTCTTCACTTTTCTATAGGCTAACTTTCATCTACAAGCATATCTTGACAAACCGAATACAGATTCGTAATTATTATAATATCACTAACATTTTGGATATTCTATCTTATATTTTAGTGCTTGCTACGAAAACTTATCATTAGATATTCTTTTCTTACTTTACTTCTTCACTTTTCTATAGGCTAACTTTCATCTACAAG
>CAMPDV010002445.1:0-66648 GCA_946699065.1 Loxodes magnus
GTTTATTATATAGTTAATAAAATTTTGCTTATTTAATAGATTTTTTTATTTATTTTCATGCTTATTTTTTTAGCAAATCCAGCTCCTATAATATCTAGAAATACTCCTTATGTAAAAGATAATATTAAGAGTCTTGCTACTAGCAAGAAGTTGTTAGTTAATGGATTTTAAAAGTTATTTTATCTATTTAATCGTAAATTAAAAAATTCTCTATTTATATCTTAATTTTTAGTTTTAGCCTCTATAGCATACTTTTGTGATTACTTAGTAAAGCTAAAGATACATTACTAAGCATTTTAAAGAGAAAAAGCTTCATAACCCTAGCATTATATAATATATCTAGTAAGCTATAATTAATATTATTTCTAGTTATAAAAGTAAATGTAACCTGATTGAGCAACAGGATACAAGAGAGCTCCGAATGGCAAACTGGAAAAAGGAGCTCGACAACATCTGGAAACACCAACAGGAACAAATGAAACATATGAATGACTCAATAAAGATGATTCAAGAGCAGAACAAGCAAATAATCTAGAGCCAGAGCCAAGTGCAAGAAATTCCTAAGATAGAGAAAATGGACATTGAAGAAGAGCAAGTAATCAAAATGACAAGAGAGAAAAGAATTAAGAAGAAATGCTATTTCTGTGGTAGCTATAGACACCTATTTAGGAAATGTAGGAAATTCCAGGAATACAAAAGAGAACATTGGATAAGAGAAAAGAAAGAAAGAGAAATGCTCTATTGTAGCGCAGAGGGGAATATATATAAAAAAAGATGGAATCAAAGAAGTGGTGAAACGAGAACCTTAATAATACGGAAAAAGGGAAAACAAGAAATGTAAATAGGACCAAGGAAGAGAAAACAAGACATAAATCAAGAAAACTTTTTACAAACTTATTTTACGCGGCGATGATGTAGACTGCTGCGAAACATTTAAATCAAATTATAATTATAAAAGTAAATGTAAATTCCTTTAAGTTAGGTCAGTTGATTGTTCTACCATTAAAGATAAATTATTATTTGCAAGGGATTTAGTAGTTTAATAGCACTTAACTTTGAATTATTTAAATAAGGCTTTAATATACATTTGTCAAAGAAAACAACTTTAACTTTAACTTTATCTAATATCTTCTATCATTTAGCTAAGCTATTCCTCTCTAATTTATATAAAATAGATAATAATGTTGTATAGAATCAGTTTACGTATATAAGGTATTGCTAACTGAATAAAAGCTAAATTTGATAATTTGATATATCTTAGAGATAGAAGTTTGATTATAATAATAAAAGTGAAATAATATTAATTAAACTTCTATTATACTAGCTAGTCCAAAATATTCACTTTAATGTGCTTTTCGTTAGCTATAATGGATGTTTTTTATTCTTTATTTTAGTTAGATTTTTTATTGTTTCATACTAGTAATATAAAATTGTATACAAAGACTTAATAGACTAACTAAGTTTATATTGTTTTAAGTATCTAGAAATAGAGTGAGATTTTAGAGAAAATGCTTGAGAATAAATAATTAAGTATTAAAATGCTGAATTAGATAGCAAGTATAAGATTCATTATTAAGAAGAAGCTGCCAATTGAAAATATTAATATGGGAAGATTTAAATTATATCTAAACTGTAGCTTTTTCTTCTAATAGAAAAGTATTATTCTTAATAAAAAATTGCTATCCTATAGACTTATTATAATATAAATTAGCATAATTAACATATTTCTATCAATATTGCTTCATTTGTATATTTTTCATCTGTTAGCCTTTTACAGCTTTAAGATTTTAATTTAATCTATATTTATCTAGTTTAATATGATTCACTTTAAAATTACACTTTAAATTGACTATGCAATCTATTTAATTACCACTTAAATGGAATGTGCATGCTATAATTCCTTGAAATACCCTTCTCAATTCCTTTTAGCAATTTATTAAGATAATTACTATATTTGCTATTAAGTATTATAACACTTCCTTTCGGAATAACACAATAAAACTAAAATGTATTAAATAAACAGAAGTAAGATAGTTAGGACTTGCATAGACTTGTATATCACAATTTTAATGCTTAAGATAAATAAAAGTATTACCTAAGCAGTTTCTTTAATAATAATTGGTATATTAAAAACAACTAGAAAATTTAGAAAAACTCAATTTAATAAAGCAGGAAAAATACAGAAATAAATATTGGTAGCTAGAATATCTTCACTAGCATAAAATGAAAGATCTTTTACATTTTTTCTATTATCATTAAGCATTGAGAAATTTAGATACACACTAATAGCTTTACACAAATATTACATTGCTATTTATAAAATTTATTAACTTAAAGAGAATAAAATCTAATTTATTTAGCAAATTTTAATCATACGGTTAAAAATACCTTCTTCATATTTTGTTTCTCGCTACAATAAAAAATGATAGCTCTATAAGGGAAATTAAATAAACGAAAGGAGATCAACTAGTAAATTTCTAAAAACAGCTAAAATCTTTTAGGCTTTTAATTACTTTTTATAAAATCAATTATACACAATTCAGATAGCACTATTTATATAATCTCTCTTAATTTAAATGGAAAAAAGGTTACTTTATTAAAAAAGGTTGATTAAAAATTAGAAAATTGAGTGAATGCTCATATAAAATAAGACTTAAGCAAGTTATTTATAAAAAATATGTCCACACTTAAAGCATTTTCTTTAACTATAGCTCAAGAATACGGTAATTATACTTAAAGTTTCCTATAATCTTAATTTATCTTTGCTTTGTATAATTATAATAAATCTATTTAATCTTATAATATCTTAATTCTTTCCCTTAATTTTTCATATATGAGCTAAAGAAGCCTGTAAAGAGAAAGATATTATTTTATTAATATAAGGCATATTAATTATAGTTAATCCAATTTTTTCTACTTATTTAAAATAAGCTTTTTATAAATAAAAAAAATGAACTAATTTCTCTAATTTTAAATTATAAAATGATTCATATTTGTTTTACTTATATATAACAATATCTAATTAATAGTTTTAGATTCAGATATTTCTTTTATTTAAAAATCATTTAATTTATATCTGAATGCTTAATTTTGTTTATACATTTATATTTATAAATTAATTATATCTTCAGTATATTATTCTTTTAATGGTAACTATCATATTAATACAAGTATTAAATTCTTTTTAATTATTAAAAAATTATTTAATGTGTGTCTTTTAATCTCTAGTTTTACTACTAGCTGTGATTACATCTTATTTTGTTTAATCTTTATATTTAATTTGAAGTATAAACTAGTAAGATAATTTTAGTTCTATTTGTATTAAGGTTTAATTATAAAAGACAATGATCTATTAGCCTTTTAAGTTTATTATATTTTGATTTAATTATCTTTTAATCAATTTTACTAATAAAGGTATAATAATTTGCTCTATTCCTTTTATATTAAGAGATCTCTTTGCTTTTATTCTCCATTACTTAATTTTTCTTTTAAAAGTAGTTTTAGTTTATCTGTTTTCAACTCTTTATGATTTAATAAATTCTTTTTAATAGCTTAAAGTTTAGATATTAAAGAAATTTCTTACCAAGAATAAAATTAAACAAGATATAGATAATTTAATTTTCCATTTGAAACACTACCAATAATTAGCTTCTAATTCTCTAGCTTATAAGCTATATCAAAGATAGCTAATTATTCACTTTTATAGTCATAAATAGATTAATTATTTAATAAAATGAAGCTCCTTTAACTGCCATTTTTGCATTTTGCTATTATAAAATCACTATCTATGCTAGCTTTACATTGACTAAAGTTAGAAAATAGATTAGGATAAAGTTTTAGAATTTGAAATGAGTAATTAGCCAATTTGCATTTCCTAAATACTTAATCTTACTTGATTTAAAGATAAAAAGAAAAAGGATACGAAAAAGTTTGGTTGCTTAGCTTAGCTTTAAAGGAAAAAAAGTGATATAAGTTAGTAATTTAGGTATAATGAAGTAATAACCTATAATCTTATAAGTAAGTTTATTATATACTTTATTAAATTCCTGTTAAAGATAAATACTTTAATACTTTATCTAATTAATAGAATTAAATTAACGTTGAACTAGGTAAAAGCTAGTCCTTAAGCATATTTCTTTATACCTTTATTTCTGATATAATTCTTATACCTAATTGCTTTTATAATATTTCAACAATTATCTATTTTAAATGAGCAAATTAAGAGTATAATTTGCATATAAAAGATGAAATATATAATAAAGACTCTTGCTTTAGATATAGTTTTTATATTATATTTATATTAGTATATAATTTTATTATATATCAACTATTTTAAGCTAGAAATGCTTACCTAATAAATAGCAATACTTTAGATAAAGTTTAATATTGATATAGTAGGAAGAATCTACTTTAGTGTTTATATAACTATCATTATTTATCCTTATGAAGCAATAATCTTTTATAATCAAATTTTAATAGTTTAAATAATTTGCTAAGGGTATAAGTAAATTGTATAAAATTATCCTAAGTAATAGTTTACTATTCTATTGGTATTTATATCTTACTTACAAATCTTTTAATGCTATCAAAACTCTTTAGTTTTATTTATCGTCACTGATAAATAGTCATTTCATCGAATTCGCTTTATTATAATTCAAACTAATTTAAAAGAGAAAAACTTACAAAAATAAGTAAGTTCTTGTGAAGAATATTAGGCTAGTTATTTATAGATAAATGTGGCAGTAAACTAATAATTGGCTTTGCTAAATATAATTTTATTGCTAATCATCTTAATTAATAAATCTAAAAGCTTAATATGAAGCTTATTTTATTAATTAATTAGCTCTTAACTTTCCTTATATTAATACTATAAATGATACATAAGCTTAGACTTTTAGTCATCTAAATAGGATATGAAAGAACTGAGGTTGAAAATTTAAGTCCAAATTTAAAAAGCTCTTAGCAATTATTAGGAAAAGATCAGATAATAATTAACTTTATAAACTTGAAAGAATGTAACTTTTACAATAAATCAAAGAAATATAGTTATTTAGGTAGCAACTAAAGCTTAATATCATTATGATGCTTATAAATGATTACATAACTAAATTTATATATTCTAATTAATAAGCATGAGCATTTAAAAAATAATTAGAATGAAATATAAGCTTAGCAAAACTACTTAAATTACAATTTTTGGATTGATGCTTAGAATGCTTTTATTTATAAATTATAAAATTAATTATTTAATCCTTATTTATCTACCTGGATCTAATGGATTTAATACTTATAAATTCTATGAAATATAAAAAGATTAGCTACTGTTTAAAACAGCATATTTAAGAGATTAATAAGAAGGTGCTTGTAGAGACATATTAATTTAATTATGTATCATTATTTCAATCTTTTAAACTGAACTATTTACTCTTAGTCAGGTTTCTTTTTATTATTTCTTCTATTTTAGATAAACAAAATAATTTTAATTTTACTGTTTAAATCAAAAAGCTTCAGGTATCTGTTTTCTTTAAAATTAGCCTATTTCTAAAATTTAATATTAGCAAAATAGAAGAAATCCCTTAGATATTTAAGAATTATAAAACTAAAAATGTTTAATTTAAGCTAGCTTTAATATCTTCATCACTTAATAATAAAGATAAATCTTTAAATTTATTATATATTCAAACATATTTAGTTAGCTATTGGTATTTTAATTAGCAATAGAGGCTTATTTGTACTGTAATATTCTAATTACACTAGATATTTAATTATTAAATCTAAGAAATAGTTTAAGTTAAAATTAGCTTAATTAAGTTATTTATTTTTTAAGTTCTAACTATAAAAGCATTATCTGTTTTATAACTCCATATACCTTAACTAACTTTCCTTCTAGCTGAAATTAACTTTCTACTTTATAACTAAAATTAATAATTATCAGTTGCTTCTTCTATCTAAATTCTCTTAAAAGATAATTTTACTTAAATAAATTAAGTCCTAGAAAATAGGTTTAATAATCTCATTCTAAGCTAGTTAATTTAATAAGCTAGCTATAATAATGATGCAGAATAATTAAAAACTATGAATATTTTAAATTCTTAGAAAAGAGGATTTAATTCTTATAAGTCAGACATTATAAAATACACATTCCAATATTTATTTTAGTTATATGCATATAGTTGCTATGTAAAACATAACTATTACTTATGAGCTAATACTAATAATTCTTTATGGTTTTGCTTAGAAAATTAAATTATATTCAGTTAGATAAAGTTTAAAATAATATCAAAAAGACGATTCAAGCCTGCTGAGTTCATACCTTTAAGACTTTATAAGAAAAAAATTTGATTTTTCGAATTGTACTCTTTCAAAATATATAAAGTCACTCATTTAATTGTTTAAAAATACTCAAAATATCTTTATTAATTTCCTTTTTTCTATTTTTTTTGTTAATGATAATTAAAAAGCGAGACATTTTACTATCTAAGCAGATAGAAAATAATTTACCATTATTGATAATTGAAATAAATGTAAAATAACTAATGAAAAAGACTAATAATTAATCCTAAACCGAAATATAGCATTTACTAAGCTCATGAAAGAAAATAAAGAACATAATAGATAAAAATAAGCATTTAAATATCATATATTAATATTTAAAAAAGTAGAAAAGAAGCTATTTAAGTTAAATACAGTTTACCTTTATTAGACAATCTAAGGAGGGTAAATAAAATTAGCTTTCCTTAATATATTTGACTGAATTATGATGCTTCATATATTCTTTATAAAATATTTTTAAAAGGTAAAATAGCTAAGAAATACGATGCTTGATATTTTCACTAGCATAATTATTTAATTTATGTAAAGAAATAGCAGAATAAATTAGGTTAAAGACTCTAAGAGTACAATAGATTCAATTTTAAGCATACAAATTTTATTTTAATTTAGCTTAAAAATAATAATTTTAGAAGACTAATATACTCTAATCCATATAGCATATTCGCTATCTAATTATTTAATTTAATAATAATTTTATTCTTATAGCAGATTATCTACCATTCTATTATCCTTATTATATGGTTTTTAACTATTTTTTTATAAATCTATGAAATGAGTTTAGTTATCTTAATGTATTAATTTCCATTCTTTCTTAAATTAATAAAAATTATATGATAATTAGTAATTAATTATTCTTATAGAGTGCTACTTCTATTATTAAAGACTTATATTCACTTGACTAGTTATTTATTAGAAATTAATAGTAGGATATTTAAATTATTTATTAGGTATCTACTATTAAATTTTAAATCTCTACATTAACTGTGTTAGGATATAAAATCCACCGACTATCTAACTTGAGATTTCTTTTCTGAAATAATGAGCTATAAAGCTATTAATTTTTGCTAAAACTAATCATTTGAAATTTTACTAATTAAAGTATCAATCTTCATGTAAATCTCTAAGGATTATATCATTATATATATTTAAGTTCATAAATGATTTATTAAAAATTATGCTTTAAGTCTCTATGTAAAGCTTAAGTTAATTTTAATTTCCATAATATGAATAACTTACTTTTTTAAGTAGATAGAAAGTTATTTTTATTTTATCTACTTGTATGTAGAAATAAATTTAATGTTTCAATTATAAAATTACTCGATATTATATAACTTACCTCTAGCAATTAATAACAATTAATTTAAAATAGACCTAAGAATTATACCCTATTACTAACTGATTAATGAGTAGCTTAATATAATAGCAATTCTATTTAATCTCTTAAAATGCTATTTAATAACTTTTATTTTAGTCAATTAATATCAGAATTTCTTCTTTTAACTACTACTATACAAGCTTTAAATCTTCATGCTACTAGCTTTAAATTTCAATTGCTTTGCTAATTTATATTAGAAGCCCAATCCTTAGAGGCTATTCATTTAAAAAAAGGGATGCTAATATTTATCTAAAGTTGCTTATTATATTACTAAGCAAAGCATGTTTGACTGTCTCTATTCTTAGATACTTTCATTGATAAGAGTGGAACAATGTAAAATTTAATAATTAATATAATTTTTACGCTTTTGAATATTAAACAAAATAAGCGTTTCTTATGAATTTAAGGTATTTAAGATTTAAAATATTTATTAAGCTATAAAAAATGGGAGGAAGCTGTGGAACCAGATAATTATAAAATTTAGATTTTTAGAACGCAAAGAAAAAAGATTAAAAAGAGAAAAAGCAGTATGTAGAACTTAATTTCTTTAAGTTCCTGTATTAATGGTGTACGAAGTATGATATTGATATTAAAATTCCTAGAACTTATACGTTCGTTTTCGAAAATAGTTTGCCCATTATGTTCTATAATGGCAAGAATGGGTTCATTAAAATGGCTAAAGTATCTGAAACTAAGATTTTAGCAGATTTTGAGAAGTTTTAAAGTAAGAATTATCCATTTCCAGCAGGAGTTATAAAAATTATGCTATCGAAGCAGAAGTAAGATATATGCTTTCCATTAATGACTGAGAAAGGAATGATGGATTTGTGGTATTACTGTGCTAAGAATAAAGTTCCTTGTATCTTCTAGAAGTATATAATTCCTAGGAATAAATCTGCTTAAATCTTAAGAACTATATATTAAACTAAAGTCACTAACGGTTTTGAATTGCCAAAGATTCATAAAGTTTTAGTAGTAAATAGCAATGAAATAGAGGAATTAACCGAAACATTTAACTAAGATGCACTAAATAAAACAAGCATAATATAAGAGACTATTCAAGCTATTTAAAAATAAACTTTTAAGCATTAAATATTCTAACTTGCTAACTCAGATTCCTCTAAATCCAAATTTTTAATTCCAGATCCTATCAACTAAAGAGCTAAGATATAAAATCTAAATAACAAAGATGATTCTTAAAATCTTGAGTCTTACTAGCAATTCGAATTAAAAGACTCTTCGGATGTAGATAAATCTTGTTTAAAGGTTAAAGAAGTGCTCGAAGAAACCCTTCTTAAGGAAAATAACTCCTAAGTTAAATACTTAAGAGCTAACTTTATTATAAATTCTAAGTCCAGGTTAATATTAATTAACCTTAAGGATTGAAGTTCTAACTATACTTTCTACTAAAAACATCTCCTATTCTAAATCCAGCATATTAAATAATCAGAAGATAAACAAATAGAAGAATTAGATAACAAAGAAATAATTAAAAATATTTAATTGAACTAACTCGAACTACATCAGTTTTTGCAAACAGAAACTAAGAGCTTTTATTATAGAGACAAAAGTGCAGATGCATTTTATGGTTCTCAAACTATAAAAAATTTGCAAGAGGAACATTTTAATATGTTTAAGAAAGAAGCTAAAAATGATCAAGGTGAACAGAAAAGAAATAGTAAAGATTTCTAAGTAAGAATAGTAAAGAAAAAGGTGAAAAAGAAAACTCTCTAAATATCTCATTAAAAATCTAGCTCATAAAATAATTTCACTAATAAAGAAAAGAAGATCAAAAATTCCACTGAGATGCAAGTTGAAAAGTAGAAAAAATCTTAGAATGACTTACTTGTAACAGTTAAAGATTCTAACTAATCAGAATCTTTAAAAAAGATTAGAAGTAATTAGTCATCTAAAAATAGTATTATGGATTAAAACTTGACTCCTGTAAAAAAATCTACTCTTAGAACTTAATTTAATGCGAAAAAGAAAGCCAATGACTTAAAGCCTCTTGAAGGTTAAAATAAAAATTAGGACTAAGCTTTATAGCCAGATTTGGACAAAATTATAGAAATTGCTAAACCGATAAAGATAAAAAGAAAGAATAAGTTATAGAAGAATCAGCTGCTATAAGAGTTTTACTAGGATTCGAATAATATTCATGTAGTTGTTTCTTCCCCAGTGTAAAGTGGTATGGACGCTTAAGAAAATAAATAAGATAGAAGCTTAAACAGGTTAAAGTTGAATAGGCTTCAAAATTAATCAACTGAAAGTAATGATTCTTAATCTGGCAAGATTTTAGACTTATCTTTCAAAACTCCATTTAAAATAAAAAGAAAAGGAAAATATTTTTAAAGTTTAAATGCAAGTTCACTAGAAAGCTCAAAGTCTAAAAATAGTAGAATTAGTTCAAGGAATTCAATTTCTTCTTAATAAGAAATTAATGGAGAGGATAAACTTTCACAATCTAATTTAGCTTAGAAGTAAATACATAAGAATAGCTTTTTGGAAAAACTAAAATAGTTTGAATTTTAGACTCTTAATAAAGAAGAGGACTAAAGAGTTAAAATTACTAGAATAAATCCATAATCAAACGCAAACGAATCTTAGCCTCTTGATCATAAATAAAATAATAGCAATTACCAAATCAAGAAAAACCGAACTCATTCTTTAGAATTCTTGCTTAAAAACAAACTATATGATAGAGATTCCTTATTAAGCGCTCCATAATTATCTTCATTTCATATTAAAAACTCACCAGCACTTGTCAAAAAAACCTTGAGCAAGTAATTTGAGAATATAATAATATCAGGAGTAAAAAAGCAGCATAAACAATTGTACGAAAAAGACCAATCTAAAATGGGAGCGGTAGGTTTATTTGATTTTAGTTAATAAAGAGAAGATTTAGTAAATCCATATACTTAGATTGATAAAAACTTTTATTTAAATCATTTTCTTATATAAAAGTCTATTTCTATTTATGATGCTTAATAAAAGTATTAAGCATCTAAGATTGGCCTGGTTATTACATTTTAATCAGTTAATTTTAAAACATCATAATAACTTAAATTTAGATCTGAATAACTTAGTTTTTTTGTTAGAAGACGATATGAAATTAATAGTCACAGTAGTGCATATTTTTAGTTTCTTTCATATATGTAATATTTTCTTTATATTTGATATATATAAAGAAATAACTTAATTTATATTATTAGTTTTTATCTGCCTATTTTTCACTATATCATTTTATGCTTAAAATAAAATCAAAATTTTAGATGTAAAATTTTAATTTAGAATGAGTAGAATTTAGTATTTTGCTCTAACTTTTAATTTTAGTTTGCTTTTATTTTGTTCTTATCATTTTAGATAAAAAGCTTTTAGTCTATTATTTAGCTATTTACTAACTTTCTTTAGTCTATGTGTATGTTTATCTATTTAAAGGTAATAAGATATTATAATTTCTAAAAGGTATTTCTATTTTTATCTATCATATAAGAGTTGATGAAGTATTTCCTTATTTCTTAAAATCTGATGTTATAAGTGTCTTGGTATAAATAGTTATACTGTATTTTAAAAATATCTTACCATAATATCAAGATTAGACAGTCAAATAATTCAGATAGTAGAAAGTGTAAAGTCTAAGTTCTTTCTGTTAAGTTAGAAGAGAAAGTGAAGTGGTTCTTATTACTAAAGTAAAAAAATAGGATTTTAAGCATTTTAAAGAGTAAAATTTCATAACTCTAGAGATTTAGAATATAACTTATATACTCTAACTAATATTGCTTCAAGGTTTAAAAATAAATATATTATTTTTTAAGTAATATCAGTTAATACCATAGAAAGATAAATTGATGTATATAAGGGATTTAATACTTTAATATCACTTAACTTTGAATTATTTAAGACTTTAATTCACAATTGTTAAAAGCATCAACTTTTAATTAAACTTTAATATTTATCTATTTCATAGTATCTTCTGGTATTTAGCTTAACTATTATTACTTATAAGCTATTAAAATTGATAAATTCATTACACAAAAGCAGACTAGTTAGCTTAATAGAAGGAAAGTTAAACTGACTAAATGTTTTGATATATCTTAGAAATAGAAGTATGATTATAATATTAAAAAATAAGATTAATTGGGGTTTAGAATTGAATATGCTAGCTAGTATGAATTATTCTATTTAATGTACTATTATTTAACTATAATATTTACTTTTAGTCAGCTTTTAATTATTCGTATTAGGAAAAAGAATGTAGTTCAATAATTAATATAATTAAAGCTAAGATTTATACAAGTACTAAGTTTATAGTGCTATAAGTTTCTGGAAATAGGTTGCTGGATTTGAGAGAGAAAGTGATTTCGAATTATTGAGTATATTAATGTTGAATTAGCTTACAGGTATTAGTGTTAATAATGAAAATAAGTCACTATACTGAAAATAGTTGTATTTGAAAATAAAAAAAGTATATATCTTTTTATTATTGAAAGAATGGTAAAGTTATTAGGGGAAGATAAAAGATAATTAAATATATAAAATAATCTAAATATATTAATATTTCATCTCATGCTAACTATTTCTAAAAAGAATATTCTAATAAATATATGTTCCATTAAAAGCTTTAATAAGAAACATTATGATAAATAGAAAAATGCTAATAAGTAGAGCAACAGACAGAAGATATAAAATCTAATTTTAGATTCAAAGTAGTATACTAAAAGATTATTAAATATAATCAAAATAAAATAACTAAATATCTAAATGAAAATATTTTAAAGCATAGCTTACATCATTCTTTCACTTATTTTATAGCAAGTTTTAATATATTAAATAAATTTTTGTTTTGTTGTCTAAAATGCATGATTGATTTCTAAAGTCTTCATTATTTTTCTCAAATAAAAATAATTTAAATAAAAAAGAAGATAGA
Organism: Loxodes magnus; assembly: GCA_946699065.1. Lineage (NCBI taxonomy): Eukaryota > Ciliophora > Karyorelictea > Loxodida > Loxodidae > Loxodes > Loxodes magnus. The sequence goes on from CAMPDV010002445.1 coordinate 12,636, forward strand.
AAAGATAAAGAGTAGACTGGCAATCTAGTTAAAGTTTAATTAAAAATCCAGTTAAATAAATAAATAACAAATAAATTTTATTATAGAGCGCGTAGCACTCTCGTTGGTGCGCAGCTCTTTAAAAAAATGTTTCATACTGACAAGAATGTTTCTTACTGATAAAATTATCAGATATTGATAAACCTTGTTCAATACTGGTATAATTATTCAGTACTGATAAAAATGTTCAATACTGATATAATTTTAGAATACTCGTAATCTTTAATACTTGTTGGAGGTCCAAGGACATGGCAGGATTGTGTCTCATTGCATCACCAAAGCAGAGGACGACATGTGTCAATTATGGGTACTTAACTTCCCCACCTCTGATGAAGTTCGCAATATTATTTCTTTTTTGTTCCAGAATTAAATCCAATTTAAGCCAGTGCCGAAGGTCTAAGAATCTTATGTCTCGAGGCCAAACCAAAGCAGAGGAAGACATAAAGTCGATTATGGGTACTTAACTTCCCCAACCTCTGATGAAGAAGAAGAAAAATAACTACCTTCCAAAATTCCAAAAAAGAGGCATACATTCGAATAACTAATGAAGTTAGATAAGGATCAACTTGTAGAGATCATTATCGACTACACTGATAAAGTAGAGAATCTCGAACACTATGTCATAAACATATAGCAAGACTTACAAGATCATGTCGAAGATGAGAAACCGCACCCTGAATTTATAACAAAATAGGACATTAATAATAGGTATTAAGAAATAGAATGCGATATTGTAAGACTAGATGAACAAATGGGAATAGATTTTCAAAAATATGAAAATGCCTTCTAGCAAATTATATAAATTAAATGAAGATTAACAAAATTAGAGAATTAGCAATCCTAAAAAAATCAAGATTAAATAATAATAGAAGAACAGCCCATGACTAAATAAAAGTTCTTCAAAAAGAAATGCCACATATGCGGCAGCTAATATCATCTTTGAAGACGATGCAAGGAGAATATGTAAATTAGATAAAAGATTTGAAACGAATTGACTACGTTTTACCCATCCTCGGATGGTTAGCTATGACGGAAAAAGATAACTCAAAGACCATTCGGAAAGCTCGGAAGTGAACTTGGGTGGAGACACCGGGAGTCCGAGACCCTGTAAAAGGTAATACAGGGGGTTATGGATCTTTTAAGGGAACACTCCATTAGCCTTAAAATTTTTAATTTAAATTTAATTAATAAGCTTTTAGCTGATAACACATTTTAGTTACCTTAAAATAGCCTGGTGATTTTCTAATTTTATTATCCTTAATATTTACTTTTTACAAGTTTATTAATTTTTCAGCTAAGTTGTAAATATAATATCAGCTTTTTCAATGAAATGCTTTTAAGCAATTTTGATATTCTAGAGTTTTCACATCATTTTATTTAAATTAGTCTTAGTGAGGTAGATCTGAGATTAATATTTACATGTTTATTATATTATTAAGCAATTCTTAAAAATTCTAATAGAATTTGCCAAGATCTTTAAATAAAGGAATATATGATTAAGTATAAATTCTTTTGAATTTATAAAGAACCAACCAAAAGCCACAAGTATTACTTAAGTAATATGATTTTTAATTTGAAAAATAAACCAAGGATGTGAACATAAGAGAAAAAGCAAGTTAATGGATATCATAATATTTTCTTATACATCCAATTAAATTTAAGTAATTTCTTCTAGATTACTAACAATTAATAGCACTTTAAGATATAAGAAGACTTAAAATGAAAGAAACTAAACTAGCACTGAGCTAAATGACCTCTAAATGCTATTTTCATTGAACCTGCTTAAAAAAATTTCAAATTTATATCAAAAGAAAGAAATTATATCTTCTTAAGTTATTTTTAAGCAACTAAGTTGATATAAAAAAAAAGTTAATAATTTTTATATTTCGTAGTCTGTCTATAATTTCAAAAGCCCTTCATTTATCATACAAATAGATTATAGAGCTGATTTTTATCTAGTCATTTATTTCTTTTAGTTTAGCTAAAGAATAATTATTTTATAATTATTTTATATACCTAAAAAAGAAGCTTATATCGATAAAAAATTAACTAAAGAGATGATCTTTATTAAAGTATGCCTTTTTTGAAATTAGATATCTGAAAAATAAAAATAAAAAAGTTACTAAAAATAAAATTTAATTTAGAAGCTATATTATAATTATTATACTATATTTTTGATAATTATCAGTTATCCTACAAAGCTTCTTTGAAATTTAATGAAAGTAATTCAGAATGTCTTCATACAATTATCTATCTTGTATTATCATTGCATTATTTAAATAAAGAACCTTAATAAATATTATTATAAAACTTTAAATTAAATTTTCCCGCTTAAACTTAGAAATTCTAAGACAAAGATAAAGCTTAGATTGATTCTTTATTAAGTATTTTTTTATTATATTTTAAATTTAATTTAATTAACCTTAATGGAGATGTACTATGAGATTAAAAAACTAATATAAGTTTTGGAGTTTATAAATGAATCAAATTGCATAATCGATCCATTGAATTTTATTTCCATACACTGAATAATAGAATTTACTATTGTTATTTTTTTTACTCTTTTACTTGTTATTTTCTTTATTATTAATTGTACTTTTCTTGATGATACTTTCGAACTATTGACTCAAAGTCCTTTATTTAAAGCAGGAGATTTAACTACTTGTTATTAGTCATGTATTTAATTATGAAAGTCCTAAAGAACTGATTGCTTTAACTAATTTAGTCTATTTCTAATAAATATTTATTAAATTTGGACTTATTTTATATAAAATAGAATTTCTTTATATTTTTATTTCCTATTTATCTAAAGAGACTCATTATTTAAGTATTATTGACGTATTCTCTTATTAAGGGCCTTTAATCTTCTTCCTTATAATCTGTTTTAACTTCAATATCTTAAACTTATCTAGAAAAGTATTTTAAGCATATATTTTTCAGAAATGTTTATAAAATTATTTTTTCCTCAATTTGAAGCTTCTAAAGAGCAACAAAAGGATTCTCAATTTAAAGATAAAGCTTTATGTATTTTCTAATATTCAAAATCAGAGTCAGAATACATTTAATCTTTAATCTTATTTATTTATTATTATTTATTATATCTATTATTCTAAAGACTGACTAAATTTATGTGAATCAGTATCTTTAATAGTCCTTTAGAGTGTTTATTTCCTTTTTGATATCTTCTCAATGGACTATTGAAGTTTTTAAAGAGATTTAAGTTTCATAATTATTCTTAAGCCAAACTTTTATAAGGTAAACAATTAGTATTTTAATTCTATTTGTAGGAATCCCTGAGTCTATACTTTTTATTCTTTCTTTCTAATTTATCCTTTACTGTTAAATCTCTTAAACTAGTTCTAGTTATTTAAGTTAATCTAAAATTTCTAACTAGCTTTAACTTTCCTTTTTGAGTATCTTCACGTTATAATTTTCCTTTAATTTGTGTTAAGTTTTAAGAGTTAATTTTCTTATTATTGCTTAAATTGGCTCATTAGAATTATTTTAAACTTAATTTCTTTCTTTTTTAATTTTTATCGAATCATCAAAGTTTAGCACATTTGAAAATTCGTCAAAATCACAAGAGAGCTCCCTTTCTAATTAGCTATAGGAACTTTAAGAAGCTAGAATTCCATTACCCGGTTCTTTATTGACTATATTGTAAGATATTGCTAGCTTTACTAGATTTTAGTGATATTCTTTTTTGGATGACGTTTTTTAAATCTCTTACTGCCAGAAAAATTTTTAATTAATGTTTAATTTCTTTACTCGCTTTTGTCTTAAACTAAAAATGACTGCTTATATTTGCTATAAATTAACTTCAGCTGATTTTTTTTATCTCTTTTAGTCTTAAGCATGCTAATGATGCAAAATATTGAGAGCTTTTTATTTAAAGAATTTTCTTAATCTATACTAAGATATATTCATTTCCTCAGTAATTTTAGTTGTTAACTGAATTATATTCCCACCTTTTTAAGCTATTTCTTAGATTTAGAGTAGAAGATGTTTTAATAGTAAAAGTACTTCAAACCTTTAGATTTATAAGATTTTATCTCTATTAAGCATCTAAAAATAAAGTTAGCTCTTAAGTATTTATCTTTTCATTACTTTTCTTTAGAATAATTTTATCAAATATTTCTTTTATTTTACCTAAAGCTGTGCTTATATATAATGAAAATCCACTAACTCAAACTACTAGCAGTTTTGGAACTCTTCTCTTTAGTATGTTGGATTAGGAATTAAATATTTTTTCTTGGTAAAATCCTAATTAGCTAGTTAATATATTATGTACTCAATGCTTAGTTTTAGATTGCTAGAATATTTTCCTTTATTAATCTTGATTTTTAATTCCCATCTTATTCAATAATTTACTTAGTCGTTTACTATCAAGGCGTTCATAAACTAACTATCTTTCTTTTTAAACATTTTTGTCTAATATCTGATTTTTAAATATAAGTCAATTTATTTTTAGGAATTATATACTTCTAGAAAACACAAGGAACTTGTCTTTTAATACAAAAATTACAAGTTCTATAGTTTCTTAAGCAGTCATCAGTGGAAAGCATTGAAATGTTTCTATTTTACTGCAAGTACTATTTTAAAAGTTCCTGTAGGGAAAGGATTATTTTTCCTTTTATATTTACTAAAATCCTCAGCAATTTTAGTTTCTGATACTTTAGAAATTTAAATAAATCTTTTTTTATTATTATAGAATATTATGGACATATTTGCCTCAAAAGCAGTTGTATAAGTTTTAGAAATGTTAACTGCATATATATTTACTATTAGTAAAGAAACTTTTAAAAGTTAAGTTCTTCAAATTACCTTTTTCTCTCCTTCTAATCATTTTTCTTCCCTTGAGTTTTAAAAAAGCTATCCTTTCTCTTAAAGCTGTATCCTCAACAACTTCCTCTCCTTTATATTAAATAAATGATAGTAATATGCTATTAATTTTTTAGCTAGCGTAATAATTAATTCCTTTAAACTCACTTAAATACAAATAGAGATTTAAAATTATTTTATTATAATTATAATTTAAAAGCATACCAAGCTATTTAAAATTGATGTCTTTTACTATTTTTTCCTCCCTTTCTTTAGTTATTTTACTCTATTACTTTTTTAATGCTTTTTAAAATAAAATATCCGACCTTTTACCACAATAATGGTTATTAAACTTACTTAAAGTATTTTTTATTTTAAGCATATATTTAAATAAAGCATTTAGGCTATTTTAAAAATTCTTTATCTTATAATAAGCTCTAAAATAGAAAGTTAAAATAACTAGTTAATAGATAAGATGCTGATAATCTCTTTAAATCAAAATAATTACAATAAACACTAGGAGATATGTAGTTATCATCTACTTAAGACCTTCTAATAAGTAATTAAATTATTAAAATACTCTATTATGTAAACTGTATAGCTCTTAATCAAATTTTATACCTTAAATCATCAAGTTAAAAATACCTTTGAAATTTTTTGCTTCTCACTAATGTAAAAAATAATAGCTTTAAAAAAGATAATAAATAAACGAAAGGAGTTCAACTAGTAAATTTCTAAAAACAGCTAAAATCTTTTAGGCTTTTAATTACTTTTTATAAAATCAATTATACACAATTTAGATAGCACTATTTATATCATTCTCTATTAGTTTAAATTAAAAAAAGAGATTTTATTAAATAAGATTGATTAAGAATTAGAAAATTGAGGGAATGCTCGTATAAAATAAGACTTAAGGAGGTTATTTATACTAAAAATGTCCAAATGTAAAGCATTCTCTTTAACTATAGCTAAAGATTATGGTAATTATACTTAAAGTTTTTTATAATCTAAATTTATCTTTGCTTTGTATAATTATGATAAATCTATTTAATCTTATATAGCAAGAGAGAACAAGAATGAACAAAAGGAAACTTATATACTATAAAAAAAGAAAAGTCTAACAGAAGTTTAAAATTATTCAAACTTCTAGCCAAAACCAAATTTATTTTGAAATAAATTTAATTTTATCTTATATAGTCCTACCTTGTTTTCCTTTAATTTTACTTATATAAATTAAAGATAAATGGTAAAGTGAATATCTCTTTACTAATATAAAGAATATCAATTTTAGAATAAATCTTTTAAATTCTAAATAATTAATTTAGCTTTTCTAAATAAAAAAATAGCTATTTCTCAAAATTTAAGTTTAAAATAATTCCCATTTTGATTTTCTTAGTATACTCTTATATCAAATTAATAGTTTAAGCATTCAGATATTTCTTTTATTAAAAATCTTTAAATTTACATCTGAATGCTTAACTTTATTTATACCTTTATAGTTATTAATTCACTATATCTTCAATTTATCATTCAAGTTGTTTTAATAGTTTACATATTAATACAAATATTTAAGTCTTTTTTATTATAAAATTTGATCTAATTTTGGTTTATTAATCTCTATTTTTGTATAAGCTGTGAGTATATACATAAATTTGCTTAGTCTTTATAAGTTATTTGAGGTATAAACTAGTAAGATAATTTTTGTGCTTTTCTTACTATGTTTAAATTATAAAAGATAATGATCTATTAGCCTTTTAAGTTGAATATAATCTGATTTAATTATCTTTTCTTTTAGTCATTTTTACTAATAGAAGTATAATCTTTGCTAAATTTATTCTATTCCTTATTTTTATATTAAGGGGTCTCTTTGCTCTTATTCTCCATTATTTAATTTTTCTTTATAATAGTTTTAGATTATCTATTATAAACTCTTTCTAACCCAAGAAAATAACTTTTAAGTCTTAAAGTTTAGATATTAAAGAAATTTCCTACAGAGAATAAAGATAAAGGAGATATAGATAATTTAATTTTCCTTTGAAACACTAGTAACTGATTAGCCTCTAATACTCTAACTATAAGGTATTAAAAGATAGCTAGTTACTCTTTTCTTTAGTCATAAATAGACTAATTATTTGATAAATTTTTCTCCTTTAGCTGATATTTTCATTTATTAGCTGATTATAAATAGTTAACTATGCTAGCTTTACATTAACTAAAAGTTATAAAATAAATCAGGATAAAACTTAAGAATCTGAAATGAGTAATTTGTTAATTTGCACTTTCTAAATACCTAATTTGTTTGATTTAAAGGTAAAAGGAAAATATTACTAAAATTTTAAGTAAGGAAGAGTTATTCAAAAGAGTCATTCAGTTATTACGAAGCATAATCCCCAATCTTATAAGTAAGTTTATATAAATTAAAAGATAAACCAAACTTTGACTAAAAATGAAGAAGTTGAAGAGAAAATTTCAACAATCAAAAATAAATTATTCAGATTTATTTAATAATAATAAAAAATAAATTATTCAGTCCTTAAAAATTAAAAAAACTTACCTAACAACAAAAGTTTTATGTTTATTTAAGATTAAAGAAAAGTTTAGCGTTGGAGAATTTGTACTTTTGCAACGAAATTATAGTGAGAAATTTAAGACTAGAAGAAATTTGCTTAAACCTCAAGGAAAAATTTATGAGTTAAAGAAAGAGATTTAAAAGCTTAAAGATATAATAGACTATGTAGAAACAGCATAATTAGTAAAAGAAGAAACTTACTCTTGATAACTAAAGCTAGTAGAATATTTGCAAGCATTATTTTATAATATAGGAATATAATAGGAATTATTATTAAAATGGATATCTAAGAAAGATAAAAAATTAATTTGAGAAAATAATGAGAAAAGAAGAAATTATGCAGGCATGTTTATAATAATAATCAATAGAAAGGAATGCCATTACTGTGGTTTAATATCACTTTATCAATAATTTTTTAAGATACTCTGGAAATTAAAGGAGGAAAACTATCAAAAATTATGAAGAAAAATATTAAGATTATATTGAAATAATAGATACAGATTCATAATACATTTTTATTTACTATGAATTCTGGTTTTAACTAGAAGAAGCAAATAAATATCTATCTAGAGTAGATTAGATATAAGTAAGGGAGTTTTCAAACCATCCTCGACTTTGTTATTTTTAATTAGTTAATTAATTTATTAAATATATGATTAACTTCTCTATTGTAGATGCATACAAAAGTACATAATCAAAGTGTTAGGATTAAATAAATGCTGACAGAAGTGAATGAAATAATAAAAAAAAATTCTATGCTGCATAGAATAGAATCTAGTACTGAAAGTATATTAAAAAGTAAGCTTTAGGATCTTTTAGATAAATCTTAGTTTTAAGCTAAAAATTATATTAAATCTAACTCTTAAGAAACTTAGTAACTATTTACTTAAACATTTGAAAAATTCTTTAAGTAAAGCTTCTTAATATCTTTATTTCTATCTATTTCTTAAACACTTCATTGAATTTTCATCAGTTCTTCATTTTACCATTTTATGCTATTTTTTCTAATTTTAAAAGGGTAATTAAAAATAGAGATTGTATCAATTAAGTGGAAGCATAAATAAAAACATCTTGGTCCAGATATAATAAATATGAATTTTTAAACTAGAAAGACTTAATTATTAAATAGCAAAACTCTTAGGTAAAGCATAATATTGATATTAGTAAAGAAGACTCTACTTTTATATTAATTATACTAAAGTATAGCTATATCTATAATACACTTAAAATAAATAAAAGCAAATTTGTAAAATAAAATATCTAAGGGGTTTAAAAAATGGATTTTATACTATAATAAATAGATAAAATTGAACTAAACCTCTATAAATCAATAGCCATACAATAGTTTCCTAAACTAAATTGGTATCTTATGAAATTTTACCTTATTCTATAAATCTTTAATACTATCTGATTTTTTAGGTTTATTTACCTTGCACTTTAAAGTTGGCTATTTTTAAAGAGTTGCTAGTTTAATAATTAAAATAAATTTAAAAGAGGGAAACTTGGTAAAAAGTAAGTGAGATCTAATATAAATTAGACTATTAATTTATAGATAAATACTTCAATTAAGTGACAATAAATCAAATATAATGATTGATTTTGCAAATAATATAGAAGGTAATTATTTTGCTTATCTATTAGTAAATAAACCTGAAAGTATATTCATTCCCCAGTGAAGTTTTTTAATTTCATACTAAGAATATTTAGCCTCATTACTTTCATAATGCTAATTAGATTATTAAAACTCTAAGCTTATATATTTTTATATCATTCATATAAAGAAAGATAAAAGCGAACTGATTAAATAAAGAAAAAATGCATATTTAAGGAAAAGGAATTTAGTAACAAACAGCTTCATATAATTATAAGAGAATAAAATTGAAGCTGATTCAAAAATATAGTTAACTAGGTGCCAACTAAAATTATATTATCATAATTTAATTTTAGGAATCATTACTATAACTAAATACAATGATTAGACTTATTTAACCTATCAATTTAATATACAACCTTAGAATGAAATTAATTTATTGCGAAACGACTCAAATTGTAAAGCTTGGATTATCATTTGGATAGACTTAGATATCAATTTATAAAGTTAATTATTTAAACCATATTTATCTGGTTTTATATAATGGGTATCCAAGTAACTACCTAATCCTAAAGATGAGTTATAAAAAGATGATTTTTTGGCTAAAAATCATATTTATAAGAGATTAATAAGAAGGAAGCTCTAGAAGCATAATAATTAATTAAAGAAAGCTAGTTTCAAACTTTCAACTTTTCCTCCTTGATTCTGTTTTTGTTAAATCAAGCTTCTTTTAAACATTTCTTCTATTATATGACAGAAAAACCTTTGATTCTACTGTTTAAGTTATAAACTCAAGGTAATTATTTCCATAAAAGCAGCCAATTCTTTCTTTATTCTATTTCTCTATTTCAACACTAATAAATTAAAATTTTCTAACTTAAACTTGAAAAGTCTTAGATATTTGTTGAGAGTTATAAAACTGAAAAATCTTCTAATTTATGCTAGCTTGAATATACTCATTATACTACTCTTAATAAAAAGTAGTTTAGGAGTAATTTAATTAAATCTAGAACGTTAGCCTTTGATATTCTAACTTGTAAATGAGTTTTTCATATGTAATATTCTATTTAAATTAGATATTTCATTGATAAATTAAAGAAATAGTGTAAGTTTATATTAGCTTAATTAAATTATTTAATTTCCAGGCTCTAAACATAAGGTCATTCTATTATTTCACAATATTATACCTTTATTACCTTTCTTTATACTATGAAGTTAGTTTTCGCCTTGATGGTTAGAATTAATATAATGAATTACTTCATCTGAGTCTAATACTCTATAAAATGATTTTATCTTAGTTAAATTAATTCCTAGAGTATAAAGAAAAGCAGTCTATTTTAAAGCTAGTAATTTAATAAGTTACTCCTGCTACTGAAGCAGAATAAGAGCAAGAAAAAATAAGAAGATGATTTTCTGTAAGAATTATTAGAAGCAGCTTATTGATGAGTCAGATTATAAGTTTAGCTTAATCACCTTAAGATTATTTCAAAGAATGTAGACTGGGGCTAATTTTAAAAATTAGACGAATGATTTCTTGATACATATTGATATTGATATTTATACTATACTTATATAAGTTATTATTAAAAGCATAGCGATTATTTATGAATCTCTACTGATAGTTACTTTTATCTTACCTTAGAAAATTAAATAATAACTAGATAGATAAATTTATAGCATTGTCAGAATATTATTAAAACCTTACAGAGTTATATACTTAAAGCTTTATAAAGAATGGAATTTATCATTTGAATGATCTCTGCAGAATGGCTTGTTTAATTATTTAAATATTATTCTGAAAGTTTATTTATCTCCTTTTTTCATCTTTGAAGCGAACAATAAACTTCAGATATAGTAAAGACTCTTCTTGAAAAAGAGCTAAAATTTATACTATATAAAACAGAAGATAATTAGTTAGTATTGATAAATGAAACAAATGCAAATTGAATCTTAGAAATAGCTGATAAATAAATAAATTTGATTATAGAGCGCGTAGCACCTCGTTGGTGTGCAGCTCTTTATAATAAAACTTAAACTGATATAATTATTTTTACTAAGCTCACGAAAGAAAACGCAAGCATAAAAAATGAAAATGAGCACCTAGATGTCATATATTTATTTTTTAAATATCATAAAGAAAGTTACTAAAGTTTAAAACAAATCTCGCTTTTTAGACAATCCAGAGAGGATAAATAGAATTAATTTTCTTAAATACTAGTTTAAAATTATATTATTTCATATATTCTTAGGAACTGCTTTTATAACTAATTGAGAGCTTTTAATACACTTTTAATTTTTCACTATCCAATTATTTAACTATAAAAAGAGAGTAAGTTGAATAAATCAAATGAGAGTTCTCGAAGAGTACAATAAATTTCATTTTAGCATACAAAATCTAATATCTATGTAGTTTGGAAATAATAATTTTAACACTTAATATTTTAACTAATATACTCTAATCTATATAACTATTTCATATATCTAATTATTTCGTTTAATAGCTATTTTATTCTTATAACGTTATCTATCAATCCATTTTCTTTATTATTGGCTTTTAACTAATTTTTTATCAATCTACCTAATTATTTAGCTGCCTATTTCTTTAATTTTTTGTCTTTCTAAAATGTATAGAAAGGATATGATATTTATAAATATAATTATCTAATATAATGATGCCTTTAATATTTAAGATTTATATCAGCTTGTGTATCTCTTCTTATTAAATGTAAACTAGAATATTTACATTTTTTAATATCTAGGAGCTTTTAAAACTCAACTCTACTATCTTAACTGTGATAGATATAATTTCTCAGCCTGCATAGCTTTAGGCTTATTTATGAAATAAAGGGTTGTTTAATTATAAAATGTAGCTAAAATCATCCACTTTAGGAATTTTATTAATTAAAGTATCTAATTTACGTAAAATTGAAGGAGTATATCATTATAAACATATAAGATTTCTAAACACCCATTAAATTATTATGCTTTTCAATTCACATGCAGTTTAAGTTAATTTTTACTTCCTCCAGATTACCAGTAGCATACTTTTTGAAGTAGATAGAAAACAAGTTTGCTTTGATCTACATGTATGTAGAAAGAAGCCAATAATTTAAATTACAATTATAGCCTTTAATTTCTATTTAATAACTCTTAAAATGGCATTTAATAGCTTTTATTTTAGTCAGATTATCAGACTTTCTTATTTTAACAATTATTATGCAAGCTTTAAATCTTCATGCTACTAGCTTTAAATTTCAACTGCTTTGCTATTTTATATTAGAAGCACAATCCTTAGATGCTATTCATTTAAAATAAGGATGCTAATATCTATCTATAGCTACTTGTTATGATACTAAGCAAAGTATGCTTAGTTGTCTCTATTCTTAGATACTTTAATTGATAAGAGTGACACAATGAGAATTTGATAAATTACGTAATTTTTTAACTGCTTGAATATTAAACAAAAATAGTTTTTTTTTTTATGAATTTAAGGTATTTAAGTTTTAAATTATTAATTCAGTTATAAAAAATGGGAGGAAGATGTGGAGGAAGATAACTATAAAATTCAGATTTTTAGAACGCAAAGAAAAAAGATAAAAATGAGAAAAAAGAGAAAAAACTTTATGTAGAACTAAACTTCTTTAAGTTCCTGCATTAGTGGTGTACGAAGTATGATATTGATATCAAAATTCCTAGAACTTATACGTTCGTTTTCGAAAATAGTTTGCCCATTATGTTCTATAATGACGAGAATGGCTTAATTAAAATGGCTAAGGTATCTGAAACTAAAATTTAAGGAGATTTTGAGAAGTTCGAAAGCAAGAATTATCCATTTCCAGCAGGGGTTATAAAAATTATGCTATCGAAGCAGGAGTAAGATATATGCTTTCCATTAATGACTGTGAAAGGAATGATGGATTTGTGGTATTATTGTACTAAGAATCAAGTTCCTTGTATATTCCAGAAGTATATAATTCCTAGGAATAAATCTGCTTAAATCTTAAGAACTATATATTAAACCAAAGTCACTAATGGCATCGAATCGTCAAAGATTCATAAAGTTTTAGTAGTAAATAGCAAGGAAATAGAGTAGAAAACCAAAAAATATAACTGGGATGCACTAAATAAAACAAACATAATAAAAGAGACTATTCAAAATATTAAAAAATAAGCTTTTAAGCACTAAATATTCTAACTTGCAAACTCAGATTCCTTTAAATCCAAATTTTTAATTCCAGATCCTATCAACTAAAGAGCAAAGAATAAATCAGATTCTTGCAGTCTAGAGACTTTCTAGTAATTCGAATTATAAGAATTTTTTGAAGTAGATAAATATTTGATAAATATTAAAGAAGTGCTCGAAGAAACCCTTCTTCTGGAAAAGAAACTTTAAGTTAAATACTTAAGAGCTAACTTTATTATAAATTCTAAGTCCAGATTAATATTAATTAACCTTAAGGATTGAAGTTCTAACTACACTTTCTACTAAAAACATCTCCTATTCTAAATCCAGCATATTAAATAATCAGATAAGGGAAAAAAGGTTTGGTCGGATAAAAAACCAGCAATGAAAAATTCTTAATTGGACTTATTTGAATAGCATCAGTTTTTGCAGACGAAGCTTAAGAGTTTATATTATAGAGAAAAAAGTGCAGATGCCTTTTTTGGTTCTTAAACTGTAAAAAATTTGCAAGAGGAGCATTTTAATCTGTTTAAGAAAGAAGCTTAAAATGATCAAGGTGAACAGAAAAGAAATAGTAAAGATTTCTAAGTAAGATTGATAAAGAAAAAAGTGAAAAAGAAAAATCTCTCAATGTCTTATAACAACTCAAACTCATAGAATATCTTCCTTAAATAAGAAATGAAGATTGAAATCTCATCTGAGATATAAGTTGAAAAGAAGAAAAATTCTTAGATTGACTTTCCTGTAGTGGCTTAAGATTCTAATTCATCAGATTCTTTTAAAAAGATTAGAAGTAATCAGTCATCTAAAAATAGTATTATGGACTAGAACTTGACTCCTGTAAAAAAATCCTCTCTTAGAATTTAATTTAATGCAAGGAAGAAAACCAATGACTTAAAACCTCTTGAAGGTTAAAATGAAAATGAAACATAGGATTAAGCTTTATAGTCAGATTTAGATAAAAGTATAGAAATTGTTAAATCGATAATGAGTAAAAAAAAGAATAAGTTATTGAAGAATCACCTTCAATAAGAATTGTAATAGGATTAGAATAACATTCATGTAGCCGTTTCTTAGCCAGTGTAAAATGGTAAGGATACCCCAGTAAATAATTAAGACAGAAGCTTAAACAGGTTAAAGTTGAATAAGGTACAATATTAGTCAAATGAAAGTAATGAATCTTAATCTGGCAAGACTCCAGATCTATCTTTAAATTCTCCGTTTAAAATAAAAAAAAAAGGAAAATATTTTTAAAGTTTAAATGCAAGTTCAGTAGAAAGCAAAAAATCTTAAAAGCATAATATAAGTTCAACGAATTCAGTTTCTTCTTAATAAGAACTTAGTGGAGAAGAGAAGCTTTTACAATCTAATTTAGCTTCGAAGCAAATACATAAGAATACCTTTTTGGAAAAACTAAAATAGTTTGAATTTTAGACTCTTTATAAAGAGGAAGATTAAAGCTTTCAAGTTACTAGTTTAAATCCATAATAAAATATAAATGAATCTTAACCTCTAAACAGCAAAAAAAATAAAAATGAGCACAAATTCCAGAAAAACCGTCCTTAGTCATTAGAATTCTTGCTTATTAATAGACAATATTATAATAAGGATTAATTTTAAGAAAATCCATAACCATCTTCAACACGAATTTTAAATTCACCAATACTTAAAAAAAAAACCTTGAACTAATAATTTGAGAATATAATCATATCAGGAATAAAAAAGCAGCAAAGATAGTAGCAAGAAAAGGGTCAATCTAAAATGGAAGTAGTAAGTTTATTTTATTTTAGTATATGAAGAGAAGATTTAGTAAATCGATATACTCAGAGTGATAAAACAGTTATTATTTAAATAATTTTCTCATATAAAAGTCTATTTCTATTTTATTTGTTTGGCGAAAGTATTAAAAGTCTAAATTTGTTTTGGTAATTACATTTCAATCCGTTAATTTTAATAATATCATAATAACTTAAATTTAGTTCTAATAATTTATTTTAATTAAAAGTATGATATTAAATTAATAGATAGTTATGTACAATCTTAGCTTCTTTTCTTTAGCAATACTTTTTATACGCTTAGGATACATGAAAATAACTTAGTTTAATAATATTATCTTTTACCTGTCTATTTTCCACAATATCACTTTATTATTTAATGATTAAAAGAAAATCGAGACTTAACTAGTAATGCTTAATTAGAATGAGTAAAGCTTATATTCTACTCTATATTATTACTTTAATTTGATTTTCTTTAAACTTTTCACCATTTTAGCTTTTAGACTATTATCTAACTCTTTAACGAATCTCTTTAGTCTACTATATATTAATCTAATTAGATTTAAAGGAAACTAAATTTCTAAATTGTATATCTAATTTTATTTATCAAATTAAAACTTAATTAAGTATCTTCATGTTCCTTAAAACTTGATGTTAATGAGCATACTGATTTAAAGTAATATCTAAATGTTTATTATAGCATAATAACAAATGAAAAATCTAAATATAAATAATAGAAAGAGTAAAATTTAAGTTCTTTCTACTAAGTAAGAAGAGAAAGAAATAGAGGATTTATTCTTATTATTAGAGTTAAAAAATAAGCTAATAAGCATTTTAAAGATAAAAAACTTCATAATCCTAGCTTATTATGCATTTGCTTATATTTTTGATAATATGACTTGACATACTAATAGATAAACATTTTTTATGTATTAATTTGCTTTTTCGCTATTTATTTTATTTTATTTTTAATAATAAAAAGCTTATTTATTTTATTCATCTTCCTATACCAATATTTTAAATTTGGTAGCTTCTTCTTAAAAATCATTTTATACTTGCTATCTAATTTTACACTTTAATACTTAATTATTTGAAAATACTTTTTCTCTAAAATCTCACTCTATTTCCAAACACTTAAGCTCTATAAACGTAGTTAATTATATTAAGTCTTTGCATACAATTTTATATTCCTAATATGAAGAATAAAATAATCTGACTAGAATGAAGAATAAAAAGCGACCATTATAGCTAAAGAAAGGCACTTTAAAGAAAATATTTTGGGCTAGCTAGCATAATCAAAGTCTAATTAATATTTATCTCTCTTTTATTAGTATAATCAAACTTCTATCTTAAGATATAACAAATTATCTGTTTATCTTACCTTCAATTAACAATACCTTATTTACTTGAATTGATTCTATACAACAATATTATCTATTTTATATCATATTAGAGAGGAATAGCTTAGCTAAATGGTAAGAGACATTAGATTAAATTAAAGTTAATGTCTTTGAAAATGTGTATTAAAGCCTTATTTAAATAATTCAAAGTAAAGAGTTATTAAACTATTGAATCCCTTGCATATATCATTTCACCTTTAATGATAGAATAATTAACTAATCTGACTTAAATGAATATACATTTTCTTTTAAAGCTTGAAATAATATTAATAGCATACTAGTTATATTCAGAATGTATATGATTTTTAAAGCTTATGTCAGCAAATTTTCGCCATAGATAAGGCGAAAATGTCCCCAATAGAAAAGAATAAGAATGAATATTTGGAGTAACATTAACTATTAGCAACTGAAATGGCGAGCGACGGAATTCTTCCCATCAGGAAATGGGAAAATCTGGAAAAAAAAGCAAATTCTTAACTCAGACTATTAAAAAGAGAGAAGTCCAGGAAAAAGAGCACAAGGAACGAACATGCAGGAAAGGAGATTTTATACATTTAAAACTTCAATTAAGCCGGAAGGCGAACAATTATTTTAATGATTTAATGTCAGCAAATATACCAATTGCCAGAAAGAAGTTAATAAGTAGAACGTTAGAATACTCAAATTAAATTTTATCACCAGAATTATTATGAAAGATTATTGAGAACCATAAGAGCAGAAGCAATAAATATAATTAAAGTATTCCAAAGTTCAACATACATAATTGGTATTGACATTTGTAAGCAAACCTTAGTATATGATATAGATTTTATTTCATATGCTATAATTCATTGTTTATTTCTAAATTCTTCATTGATTTTCTTTATTAAAAGCAAAAACTAATTTCGCTAAAGAAAGACAATAAAGAGTAGATACCAGTTTAGTTAAAATTTAATTATAAACTACTAGTAGAAATATTTCATAGCACATTATATATTTTGCTCTTTAGTTTTAGGAAAGAAGATGAAAAACAATGAAATATTAATTCTCGAAACCAAAAAGCAAACTATTTTTTTATTAATTACAAATCTCCTTTTATCTCTTAACCTTTAAAAAAGAATATAAATTATTATTGATTAAAGCTCTGAAGTAGATGTAAAGCATATTGTATATTTATCTTAATGAAGCATAAGTCATAGTTATAATAAATTTAATATCTATCTACCTCATTAAGAATAATGAATCATATTGAATAATAAGTTTTTAATTGAAGGCTCATTTAATAAATCATAGATAATCCTGAATTATCAAATATTTTATGATGATTACATTAAGTTTATTATCCTTATATTTTTTAGTATATATCTAAAGCTATACTCGTGCATTTTAGTTGGTCTTTTAAAGAATAAAAAGAAACTAAATTTACTTAATTCTATCTTGAGAATAAAATATTATAAAAATAGGGCTAAAAGAAGTAGCAACTTAAAAGATAGCATACTATTTGTCTTTCCTATTCAATTAATATATACTAGAAAGCTAACACTCAATTACACTAGGATAATAAGGAGATTTAAGGGAGAAGAACCTAATTTAGTACTGAAAGTAGTAATTACGAAATGGCTTATTTGATATTTTTAAATTCTATTTCAAGTTTATTGTAAAAGAAAGATATTATAGCTCTTAAGTTATTTCTAAGCAACTAAGTAACAAAATTAATAGCAAGCCAATAATCATCTGTATATAATTTATTAAAACCCATCACTTATCATTTGCATCTAATATAGAGCTATTTATAAAAAATCTTTAGTAAGCTAAATAAAATTATATGATTATGATAATAATCAACTGTCTTATGATAACTTTTTTGAAATATAGTGAAAATAAATTAGAATATTATCATATAATTATCTAACTTGTATTATCGTTGTATCTCCTAAATAAAGAATCCTAATAAATATGATTATAAAACATTAAGTTTGCTTTACTAACTTAAACTTAGAAATTATAAGATAAAGATTAGATTTGGAATTTGTCTTATTAAGTTCTTCTAGCATTTTTAATTATTTAATTTAACTTAATGAAGGTATACAATAAAATAGAAATAAGTATAGGTTTTAGAGCTTATATTTAATAAATTTACATCATCGATCCACTGAACTTTCTTTTCATATACGGAAAAGTCAATACTTACCATTGCCATTTTATTTTACTCTTTTATTTAATATCTTTATTTTTTTAGGCCCAATTTGGTGGTACCTTCAAACTGCTGACTCAAAGCCTTTTTATTTAAATACTGGAGTTCTTGATATTTGTCGTATATTAAATTAGGAAAGTTCTAAAGAACTGCGTGCTTCAACTAGTCTAGTTTATATCTTATGAATATTTATTGACTTTAAGACTTCTTTTGTATGGATGGAACTTGTTTTATATTTTTATTCTCTATCTAAGTAGGGTAAAGATTTGTTAGTATAGTGCTATTGATACTTTCTCTTTATAAAAAACCTTTACTTTTCTTCCTTATAGCATGTCTTAACTTCAAATTCTTTAAACTTATCAAGAAAAATACTTTTAGATTAGATTCTTTATGGAGATTTTTGAATATTCTATTTTCCTCTCTTTATAATATTAAAGAACAGAAATAGGATTCTCAGTCGGAAAGTTTTTGTTTGATTTTTTTCTATCAGTTCTCAATCAGAGTCTGAAGATTTTTAATCTTTCTTCTCTATTCTTATTTACTATATCTTTTGTTCAAAATACGTCTCAATCGTGATTCAGTCTGCTCAATAGTCCTTTAAAATACTTATTTTCTTTTAAATATCTTATTTGTGGATTGTTGCAAGTTTTAAGGGAAGATTCTAAGTTTCCTATTTATGCTTAAGGCAAACCTTTTTAGGCAACAATCATATTTTAACTTTATTTACTGGAACTTCTTAAATCCAGGCTTTTTTATTCTTTTTTCAAGTTTACCTTTTACTACTATAATCTTTGCCCTAGTTCTTGTTATTGAAGTTAATCGCTAATTTCTAATTAGCTTTAATAGTTCTTTTTGAATATCTTTAAGCTAGAATTTTACTTAAAATTAATTAAAAATAAGGGTTAGTTTTCTTATTATCTCTTGATTTATTTCATATTAATTATTTAAGTTCCTATCTTTTCTTTTTTAGTTACTTTCAAAACAGCAGAGTTTTTCATATTTGAAAATCTTTTAAATTCCCTAGAGGATTTTCTTTTTTATTGAGCTTTAAGAACTATAAGAAACTTAAATTTCATTGCTGGATTCTTTATTAACTATATTTGAATGAGTATGCTAGTTTTAAAAAGAATTTAGCGATATTCTTTTCTTAGGTAACATCTTTTAAACATCTAACTGCTGGAAGAATTATTAAATCCTGTTCTAGTCTCTTTACTCGTTTTCGTATTACACTATAAAAGACTTTTCATATAAGTTTTAAATTAAATTCAGCTAATTTTTACTATCTTCGCTAGTCTTGAGCTTTTCAAAGATGCAAAATCTTTTAAGTTTTATATTTAAAGAATTTTCTTAATCTAAACTATCTCACTAAGACACATTCAGTGTCTCATTAGTTTTAGTTGGTAGTTAAACTATATTTGCACCTTTTTAAGCTATTTCTTAGATTTAGAATAAAAGATGTCTTTGATAGTAAATATAATTAGTACTTCAATCCTTGAGGTTTATAAGGTTTAATCTCTATTTGGCATCTATTATAAAGTTAGCTCTTAAGTATTTAACCTTTTCATTGCTTTCCTTTAGAATAATTTTATCAAATATTTCTTTTATTTTACCTAAAGCTATGTCTACATCTGGGAAATCCACTAACTTAAATTATTAGTAACTTTAGCTTTACTCTAATTTCTTATAAATTAGACTTTGTGGCTCAGCTTTTTAGTTTGTTGGATTAGGAATTAAATATTTTTTCTTGGTGCAATCCTAATTAGCTAGTTAGTATATTTAGTACTTCATTGCTTAGTTTTAGATTGCTAGAATAGTTTCCTTTATTAATCTTGTTTTTTCATTCCCGTCTTAGTTTATTAATTTACTACTTTATTCAACATCATAGTTGTATACTATCAAGGCTTTTATAAACTAATATTCATCTTTCTTTTTAAGCACTTTTGTCTAGTATATTGATCTCAAAATTTATACTGATTTATTTTTAGGAATTATATACTTCTAGAAAAATTAAGGTACTTTACTTTTAATTCAAAAATTCCAAACTTCCATAGTTTCTTAAGCAGTCATCAGTGGAAATCATATATCATGTTTCCATTTAACTGCAAATACTATTTTAACAACTCCTGCAGGAAAAGGATTATTTTTCCTTTCATACTTACTAAAATCCTCAGCAATTTTAGTTTCTGATACCTTGGATATTTAAATAAATCCTTTTTTATTATTATAGAACATTATTGGCATATTTGCATCAAAAGCAGCTGTATATGTTTTAGATATTTTAATCTGAATATAATGTAGACTACTATTAAAGAAACTTAAAAAGTTAAGTTCTACAAATAGCCTTATTATTTTTTTTCTAATCATTTTTCTCTCCTCGAGCTCTGAAAGAAATTTCTATTTTATTAAAGCCTTATCCTCAACAAGTTCCTCTCATTAATATTAAATAAATGATATCAATATGGTATTTATACCTTAGCTGTCAAAATGAATTTATTTCTTTATGCTTAATTAAATAAAATGAAATTAAAAATTATTATATTATATTTTAGATCTTAAAGCAAGCAGGGGAATTTATAATTTACATTTTAATTAACTTTTCCTTAGCTCTTTTGCCTACCTTAATCCTATCTTCATTTAAAAGTTTACACTATGAATATTTGATTTTTCACTCCTTTGAAATACATTCCATTTTGACCACAATAATGAGTATTAAACTTGCTTAAAATATTTTTTATTTGAAGTGTATATTTAAACTAAGCATTTTGGTTATTTTGTGTATAAACTCTTTATCTTATTATAACTTAAAACAGAAAGTGAAAACAATTAGTTAACAGATAAGATACTGCTAACCTCTTTAAGTTCTTTTAGTCCTAAGAATTACAATAAATACAAGGAGATATGTATTTTTAATCTACTTAAGCTCTTCTTAAAAAATTAAAGACCTAAAATACTCTATTAAATAAGCCGTATATTTCTTAGGTAGATATATAACTTAAATAATCAAACTAAAATGCCTTCTGAATATTTTGCTTCTATTACGGTAAAAAATATCTAGCTTTATCAAGGTAAATTGATAAACGAATGAAATTTTATAAGCAAAGAGTGTCTAAAAAACAAAGCAAGTCTTTTAGTTTTCTACCTTTCTTTCATTTACTTATTACATTCTACATACTTATGTAACTGTATTCCTATATTCGAAGTATTGAAAATTTTATATCTACTATTAATATCCTGCCTACTTTTTAAAGAAGTGTGATTATGGACTATATAAATAGTCCTTCAAATGAACTCTTGCCGATTTTACTTGCATACCTTTAGAAACAATTTAGAATAGAAAGAATGTTATTAAAGCATATTAATTTTATAATGAATTTATTTTATCTTAATTATTGCTTTTCCTGAATAAAAATAAACATATATCTCCCATTATAAAGTAATAAACTGATTTATATTTGACCTTCTTGATATAGTCATGTTAAATTAATAGATTTTAAGCATTTCAGATTTATTGAGTTTTTAATATTCTTAGATTTAAATCTGAATGATTACTTTTTTTATACTGTTAAATTAATTGAATGTCTTAATCTCCAAATTACCAACCTTGCTGTTTTGATAGCTCTACATAATATTAGTATTATTAAGCTTATTTTAAAGGCTTTTAGTTGTAAAAAGTATTATAAATCCTTAATTTTACATCTAACTGTAAGTGTTACATAACTTGCTTAAATCTATTAATGCTATTGAAATATTAACCAATAAGATTATTTTCGCTCTTTTGTGCTTAGGATTAAAAAAGTAAGGATAATGAATTATTAGCATTTTAAGTTGTTCTTAATAGATTGAAGTATTTTCTTTATTTCTCAATAATAAAGGTACAATCTTTGATCCCTTTTTTTTATCTTAAGAGGGTTATTTTTCTCTTATTCTTCAAAATCTGGTTTTACATTTTTTCTCTTTAAAGCTTCTTAGATTATCTTTTGGAAGCTCATTCTGACTTAAAAAATCTGTCGTATTAGCTTAAATACTAGCTATTATATAGTTACTTACTTAGAAGTTATTTAAATAGATAATGAGAAGCTAAAATATTTTTAAAAAGCTTCCAAATAATCACCTTCAAAATTTCTAGCTTATCGATCCAATCAATGATAGATCTTATTTCGCCCCTTTTCTATAGTAATGAGCGAATTATCTTAAAGTTACTTAGAACTCTCTTAAGAACCTGAAATAAGAAATTTGCGAAAGGCATATTTCATATTAAATGAATTTGGTATATTAAAGCTTTAAAGGAAAAGAGTTATAAAAGGGATTTATACAAAGGAATCACTTAATTGCAATGAAAATATAATATTTACTCATATAAGCAAGTTTATTATAAGTGTCCTTAACTTTACTATTAAAGATAATTACTTAAATATTATATCGAAGCATTAGGAAGGAGCTTTTGTCTGCAGAAATAGCTTTAATTAATTTCCATAGCTATATTTATTAGAAACAAGCCCTAGGAGTATTTGGATTGTGAGTTTGAAGGAGTGATTTGTTATTCCTTTATTAATTAAGTTAAGATATCGTTCTAAAACTTATTCTATTCAATTAACTATACACTAAATACCATTAAAATTAATCCTTTAGTAGGATTCTTTAAAAAGTCTTCGCTGATCTGTTTCTTAAATATTCCATTGGTTTTCTATAATTTTTTCATTCGACCGTTTTAGGCAATTTTTGTCTAATTTTATAAGGTTAGTTAAAAGTAAAATTTGTATCATTTAAGTGAAGCATATAAGTAAGTATCTTGCTCTGGATATAGTTTATATATCAGATTTTATAATAGTAGAAAATTTAAATTAGTACTTTATATCAATAATTTTAAGCTAGAAAGACTTAATTTTTAAATAGCAAAACTCTTAGGTAAAGCATAATATTGATATTAGTAAAGAAGACTCTACTTTTATATTAATTATACTAAAGTATAGCTATATCTATAATAAACTTAAAATAAATAAAAGCAAATTGTAAAATAAAATATCTAAGGGGTTTAAAAAATGGATTTTATACTATAATAAATAGATAAAATTGAACTAAACCTCTATAAATCAATAGCCATACAATAGTTTCCTAAACTAAATTGGTATCTTATAAAATTTTACCTTATTCTATAAATCTTTAATACTATCTGATTTTTTAGGTTTATTTACCTAACACTTTAAAGTTGGCTATTTTTAAAGAGTTGCTAGTTTAATAATTAAAATAAATTTAAAAGAGGGAAACTTAGTAAAAAGTAAGTGAGATCTAATATAAATTAGGCTATTAATTTATAGATAAATGCTTCAATTAAGTGATAATAAATCAAATAAAATGATTTATTTTGCAAATAATATAGAAGGTAATTATTTTGCTTATCTATTAGTAAATAAACCTGAAAGTATATTCATTCCTCAGTGAAGTTTTTTAATTTCATACTAAGAATATTTAGCCTCATTACTTTCATAATGCTAATTAGATTATTAAAACCCTAAGCTTATATATTTTTATATCATTCATATAAAGAAAGATAAAAGCTAACTGATTAAATAAATAAAAATGCATATTTAAGGAAAAGGAATTTAGTAACAAACAGCTTCATATTTATAAGGGAATAAAATTGCAACTGATTCAAAAATATAGTTAACTAGGTGCTAGGTAAAGTTATATTATAAGCAGCTTTAGCTTTATAATTATTCTGCAAATAAATGGATTTAACTTAATTTCTGTTTATTTAATAAATCATAAGTATAAATACTAAAATAAAGAAAAATTATTAAGTTTTTGCTCCTTTATTTTTGCTTTATTTCTAAAGCAGTTGATGGCGAGAAAAGTTGAATTTGTTGGTAATTTAAGTACCATAAATAAATTATAAACTATTTAACTTTATCTCGTTTATCTGCGATATCTTACACTAAATAAAGTCTTTTAAAGCAAAAAAATGGAAGGATTCAAAAGAGGTTTCTACACCCCCTCCAAAAATTTGGAGAGGAAACCTGAATCCTATCTTGGATAGTCTTCTTTCCCTTAACCCTAACCTTTTTCATAATCCTAATAACCTGGAAAAGAACAGAAACAAGCTCAAAAGACAGCAAATGCAACAACTCCAACCTCATAAGTGAAACCAAGGAAGCAGATGAAATCTGCTTTTCACTAGGAGGTCTCGGAGTTTAATCCGTCTAGCTAGATGAGTATGGAATAGCTCATTAAAGTGGTACTGAACCTATGAAGAGGTAAAGAAGCTGAAAAAGGACAATGACAAACTAATGGAGAATCTGAACAAGAAAGAGGAAATCGAATCAAGATTCATGTCCTAGGAAAGAGATTTAAATGCTTTCTGAAGCATTTCATAAGATAAAGGATATCAATCTTAAAGCTAACAATAGAAGCAGACAGAAATTAGAAAAATAGAGAAAATAGAAGAAAACTAGCAAAAATGAAAACTTCAAACAGAGATAAGAGAGTATAAAAGTGACCCAATGTTAATTGAAGAACAAATTATCGGAAAGCATTAAAGAAAATAGAGGTAAGTAAAGATTAGAAAAAATGCTTTTGCTATGGAAGCTTGTGACATTTATATCGGAAATGTAAAAAACTCTAGCAGAAAAAACCGAACTATTGGATCCAAGAAAAAAGAAGAAAGAATCAAGAAGAAGCAAGATTAAACCGAATCTATTGCAGTCCAAGTGGAGAAATATATAAAATCAAGAAAGATGCGATAAGATAAGAACAGGAAAAGAGAGGAAGGTAAACCTGGAAAATTCCGAATTCCCAATCTCGCTAAAATTGGCGCTGCCAAACATTTTTATTTAACAGCAGGGAGCATGAACTGCTGTATTCGGACGGGGTTGAAATGACTCAAATTGGAAAATTTAATTTTATATATTATTATTATTATATATAAATAAATAAGGAGGAGAAATCCTCCAACTGAAACTGACTTAAACTCTTTACCAGGAAGTACCCATAGGTGAAGAACCAGACAAGAGAAGACAAGATTGAAAAAGCATCAAGTAGCATTAATAACGAAAGATGCCAGATACTAAAGTCTCTTAGCATTCCGATTGCGGCCCTATAGAAGACAAATTCACAAGAGAATGCTAGCTCTATGGAAGACTTCAACAAGGAATTTTTTTAACTTTAAAAATCTTTATTAAAGAGCTGGGCACCATTGAGGTGCTACGCGCTCTATAATCTCATTTATTTATTCATTATTTATAAAGTCTTATAATATAAAAGGGACGGAAGTTGTTAAAGAGTTTTAAACTATTGCTTAATTAGCTTAGTTAAAAAAAATTATTAAGAAGATAATCTGCAAAATATTTCTATTTAAAGAGGATTAGTTACTCTCAAACTTACAATTGAACTATTTCTTCTGCTAATTAGTCAGATTTCTTTTCACTTTTTCTTCTATTTAGAGTAAGAAAAATTTTTATTTTACCATTTAAATTAAAAAACCCAAAGTAGTTATTATTTTCCTTAAAAGTAGTCAATTTCTATCTTTATCCTATTTCTTAATTTCAACGCTATCAAATTAGAATATTCTAATTTAAATTAGAAAAGTCAAAGATATTTGCTAAGAGATATAAAACTGAAAGATCTTTTAATCCATGCTAGTTTAAATATACTCTTTATACTACTTATTAATAAAGAGTAGTATAAGAGGAAATTTAATTAAGCATAGAGTGATAATTATTTAATCAAAGAACTTTATTTATGCTGCAATATTTTACTAGCAATAGATGTCGCATTATTAAATTAAAAGGAAATAGCTAAGTTTTAATTAGCTTAACTAAATTTATTACCTTAATGCTCTAAATTTAAAATTAAGACTTGCTTAAAAACTTCATTATAACCTTAACTACCTTTACAATTAAATCAACCTTCTACTTACTGTTAATTACAGCACCATTAGTCTATTCTTCTGGATAAGCTGTATTATAACTTTAGATTTTATAACTTAGTAAGCTTCTAAAATAATAGTTAAATATCTATTCAAACTAATTAGTTTGTGTGGATAGATATATAAATAAAGCAGAATAAGAATAAGTAAGAAGATGTCTTATATGTAACCACTTCTGAAAGTTATTTTAAATACTAAGAAGGTAAAAGTTGAAGCTAAAATAAATCTTCAAATCTAAATTTTTTTAATCTTTGAATAGGAAATAATCGTGCTTTGCTTGCTTTAAGTACTTATATAAGATAGTATTTAAAGGATAGATTAGCCATCATGTGACTTTCAATTCCCAAATAAGTTTGATACATTGTTATAGAAAATTAATTATTGGGAAGGGTGTTTTTTTATCTTTCAAGCC
The DNA here is from genome assembly GCA_946699065.1 of Loxodes magnus. Lineage (NCBI taxonomy): Eukaryota > Ciliophora > Karyorelictea > Loxodida > Loxodidae > Loxodes > Loxodes magnus. Next base: position 39,520 of record CAMPDV010002445.1, read on the forward strand.
AATCCAATAGCTCCTGATGATAATATTTGTTAAAATTTAAGTTTCATTAACTCATAAAAATTCAGCAAAATTAAAAAAAAAAACTAATTTAGGTATGAAATCCAAGCCCACGTTAAACCTTTTTACATTTCTCTTGAGTTTGAATTTTGAGCTTTAAAAAGCTAAGCTTTCCTATAATCTAGCAGATTTAGAAATAAAAATCATGCTAAGTATCCGAATCTGCAGTTAACCTTTTTTAAGATAGTTATAATTTTTTTGATTTTAGACATTTATATTCATTTAACTAAAGGAAAATAATTTAGACAGAAAAATTAAAAATTGCTAGTTTGAAAAAAAGAGTTTAAAATTTTAACTCACTAAGTATGAAAATAAAATTTAGATATCTGAATAAATAAACTTGCTTGTAAGCTTTGCTCTTATATGGAATGTAAAAGGGTTATAACGTAAGCACATGATTTTTATTATTAAAAAAGGCAAAAAATTAGAAATTTAAATTTTATTACATTGACATAAATTTGCTTGATAACTAGATTTCAGATTTAAAGTTAAACTCATTATTTAGATGATAAAAGAAAAGTTCAAATTTTTGTAGAAAGACTCAAGTACTAGAATCAAACCATGACGAATTTTTAATATTCTAATCATAATTATTTATTTCATTTATCCAATATTATAGTAAGGAGTAATAAACATATCGTCAAGTTTGATCGTGCAAAATTTAAGTTAGTTCTCCCCTTCAAACTCATAATTTATTTGAGTAGAGTCGAAGTTCTTTTTAGCCAGAATACATAATCCTCCAATTCCAATAACATTTTTATAATAAGTCCTAAATCCATGCATTTAACAGTATTAATTTATCCTTGACATGGCTTCATTGATGTAAAAGATGAAATTTTTTTTCAGAATGGATTCTTAGATTGGTAAAGTTTAAGTTTCAATAGCATCTATATTGACATTATCTAGATTTATTTATTTGATTTGCCAATTTACTGATTTAATTAAGAGCCTCCTTTCCATCCAGATTCATAAATTACAGTTTACCTTTTTGAATCACTAATTTTAACATGAAAGCATCATTTTTGATGTACTTTGTGTTAATCAAGGAATTTTATTATGATGTAGAGTTATCTTCTGCTTTCATTTCAAAAGTTTCTAATCAGTGTTAATTATTACTTTACGATTTTAATTTTATCCTCTTTCAAGTTCTTGATCAAGTAAAACTTATATGATAGAGACATTTTCTTTTTAAGTAATTATTCTTCAGAGGTTAGATAAAATAAGCTCTTACAGTTATATTGATTATCATTGCAATTTTTGATGATATCTAGGTTTTCTTCTATCTTGTTGAGAAGGCATATTCTAGAAATTATCTTTTAAGCTTATTTATTGGCTCTTCTTTTTATGAAATTGTTGAGTTTCCAAGTTTATGGACGAGAAGGATTGAAAATCTAAAAAGATTGCCTCAGAATTTTGCAGAGAGCATTAAACTGGAAGAGTATACTATATTAAATTTAAAGCTATTTCAGATTTTCCATTAAACTAAAATTTTCTTTTATCACTATATCATACTTTTTTACTATATTGATAAACTGAATGCTAAGTTATCGTGTTTATGCTTCAACTTCATATGCTTCATATCAATGAAATCGCAATAAGTATTTTAATCCAAAAATAATAAATCTGTACCAGTGGAGAATCTAAAATCAGAAATTCTGCTTAAATGTTAAATTGGTTTATTAGACTTCTACCTAGTATAGCTTATTATATAGTTAATAAATGTTTGCTTAATTAATAGAGTTTTTAATTTATTTTAATACTTATTTTTTAGCAAATCCAGCTGCTATAATATCTAGAAATACTCCTTATGTAATAGATAATATTAAGAATTTTGTTACTAGCAAGCAAATGCTAGTCAATGTACTTTAAAATTTGCTTTATCTATTTAATCCAATAAATTAAATATTCTCTCTTTATGTTTTTATTTTTAGTTTTCATCCCTAACTTTAACGATTTATTAATAAAGTTAAAAATAAGCTTTTAAACATTTTAAAGAGAAAAAGCTTCATAGCCCTAGCATTCTAGAATATAACTAGTATGCTATAGTTAATATTATTTCAAGCTTTACAAGGAAATGTATATTCATTTAAGTCAGATTAGTTAATTATTCTACCATTTAAAGGTAAATTAATATATGCAAGGGATTTAGTAGTTTAATAACACTTAACTTTGAGCTATTTAAATAAGTTAAATAAGGCTTTAATACACATTTGTCAAAGAAGACAACTTTAATTTTATCTAATGTCTCTTACCATTTAGCTAAGCTATTCCTCTCTAACATGATATAAAATAGATAATATTGTTGTATAGAATCAATTTAAGTAAATAAGGTATTGTTAATTGAAGGTAAGATAAACAGATAATTTGTTATATCTTAAGATAGAAGTTTGATTATATTAATAAAAGAGAGATAAATATTAATTAGACTTTGATTATGCTAGCTAGTCCAAAATATTTTCTTTAAAGTGCTTTTCTTTAGCTATAATGGTATTTTTTCTTCATTCTAGTCAGTTATTTTATTGCTTCGTATTAGGAATATAAAATTGCATGCTAAGACTTAAGAGAACTGACTACGTTTATAGTGGTTTAAGTGTCTGAAAGTATTGCTACATTTGTATATTTTTAATCTGTTAGCCTTTTATAGCTTTAAGATTTTAATTTTGACTTATATTTATCCAGTCTAAATTATTAACTTTAAAAATTACATTTCAAGCTGATGATGCAATCTATTTAATTACCACTTAAATAGAATCCGCATGTAGTTATTCTTTATAATATTATCCCAATTTATTTTAGCAATTTACTTAAGATTATTTACTATGTTTCCTAGTAAGTATAATAGTACTTCATTTCGGAGTAACGTAATAAAACTAAAACGTATAAATAAGCAGAAGAAAAGAAGTAAGATAGTTAGGACTTGTATGGACTTGTGTATCACATCTTTAATGCTTAAAATAACTAAATAAAGTCTTATCTAATAAATAAAATACTTGCTACAGATTTGTAACTAAAGGACTAGAAAAGTAATAAGATGAATGTAGAATGCAAATAAGTAATATCTTAGAAAATATTGGGAAGAATCAGTTTTTAAAAAAGCTTAAAATGAAGCCTTCATTCCAAAAAGATTTGTTATATGCAAGCAAAAAAAGAAACATTGCATATTTCAAAATCCAATTAATTTCATTCAAATGCTTGATTTTAAAATTCTTAGTTAATAAGCATAGTTAGACTTATATTTTTAAGTTATTTCAATTTTTCCATAAGGATATTTATCTTAAGGTAGATAAATCCTATTAATATAATCAAAAAGCTAATTTTTTAAATATTGAAGTTCAGAAAAATATGAGCATATAAGTAGCATATGTAATTATAATGAAATGTATAGGCAGATTTTTTAATCTCTATTATTTGATATTCTAAACATTGATGGATAAACGACTCGTAGATTTCAATACAAAAATAGAGTTTTCATTGTCCTTTAATCTCATTTTTTAATTATGATATAGTAATAAGTCATTTTAGTAAAGAAGCACTTAACTAGGAATAAATCGCGCAACTTAAACTTTGCATGCATGACTAGAGCAGATAATTTAATACTTCCTATTTTGCAAAGAGGATATAGTAGTTAATTGATTTCTAAAGGAGAGTTTTCAATGGATTTTTCTGAAATAGACACTAGTAGGTAAGAAGCTATCTAATTCTTAAAAAAGAAGAGCTAAAAATTTATAATTAAATCTGAAGTTAGAAGGTTAATAGATCAAATAAAGGAATTAAGTGACATACCTTTTAGTTATCTAACATAAAAAGTCATTTTGAATTATCATTACTAAAAGAGAACTTAAAGATACTTGGATTAAATTTAAAAATGTATTTATATTCAAGCCGCTATAAGAATGCTACTTCCTAGCATTTTAAATACTTTGTCGCATGCTTATTATACAAAAGGTCGAATATGGAGGTGAGCTTGTATCTTGTACTGTAATGAGATGAATAGGCAATGTGAAAGAAAATATAAAAAATAACTTGCATAAATTGGCTAGAAAGTATTTTCAATCGCCTAATCTTTATTTTTAATGAATCTTGTTACATAAATCTATATTGACTGTCATTTGAACAATTATGAAAAATCTTTTTTTCCATTTCTACTTAAAAACATGCATATTATTTATATAAAATCTAGTATAAGAAAACTCTTTGAATGCAATTTGGAACTAAAAATATTATACTTTTAGTAAGTAAAAAAGATGCTTTAGTTTAATGGAATAAATATAGGCAAACGCAACGTTATAGAAATATGTCCACTGCACAAATATTCAGAAAGCAATTTGAAGAACTATAGAAATTTCCAGAATTAATTTATACTATACTTAACTAGGAATATTGGCAAGAAATCATCTCAACTTTTTAAGTTGAAAACCCATTTTTATACCTTTCAGTATTACTTACATTTGCGTCATTATAATGGTGAAAATTATCTCTGTATATGTCGAGGAAGAGTCCGTTTTGATATATTTTTGAATGTTTGTCTAATATTAGGACAAGTTAGTAATCTTTACAATACATTTCCTGAAAAGATGTGCAAAGATTAATAGTTTATGACCAAATATGCTTAAGCTAGCAATTTACTCATAAGCAATAATCAGAAATTAGCCAAAAAATGAAAAAATTTCCACAGAATTTTGCAAGGTAAAAGATAATTAATATTTAGTAGAAATACATGAAGATAATTAGAGACAAAGGAAGAATTAAATATTTTGAGAACCATAATAAGATAGAAGAAGAGAAGAAGCAAGATGAGAAATGAGGTATTACATTTATAAACTTAAATAAAATGAAGCAACTTATTTAAATAAGAATCTTAATACAAAAACTTTTGATTAAAATGAATTAAATAGTTAACTTTACCAATAGGAATCAATCCTCTACTCTTCTCTTCTTACTTAATAGAAAGTACTTAAATTTTACAGTTTCTATTACTTATATTTTAGATTTTTCATTTGTTATTATGCTATAATAATGAACATTTAGATGCTACTTTAAAAAGTATAATCATTAATATCTAACTACTTAAATCTTCAGACATTAAAGAATATAAAGATACTAAAATTAACTTCTTATTTGATAAGTAAAACAGATATACAGTTTAGAAATTTAGCATCTTTTGATTTTAAATAAATTATATAAAAGACTAAAGAGAGCCATTAAAGACATAAAAAATAGTCTAAAAGCTTTTAATCTAAAAATGGTAAAATAAAAGTAAGCAAACTAAAATTTATATTTATAGTATAATAAAATTTTACTCATTCTAATCTAAACTTTATAGATACAATTTTGATTTTCTATTAATCATAAAATAAGAAAAGATAAAATGAAAAATAGGTAGATATAAAATAATGATATCAAATTAAGTTATTTCTTCATATATCTCAAGTATAAAGAAAATATTACATAATAAAAAATCTAAAAAATATACATCGCTATGACTATTAATTTAATATCCTACTTTAAGAAAAATAGTCAAGTTATTAGATTTAAATTTAAGTTATTATGATATTAATAAAATTAACAGATTGAAATGTAATTACCAGACTAAATTTAGATGTTTAATAATTTCACTTAACAAATAAAATAGAAATAGACTTTATATGAGAAAATAATTTAAACAAAAGTTTATCTTTCTAAGTCTATGGATTTACTGAATCTTCTCTTTAAGAAATAAAATAAACTTACCACTTGGATTTTAGATTGGCACTTTTCAAGCTAATAGATTTGTTACTTTTTTACTCCCGATATTATTATATTCTCAAATTACTTGTTAGGGTTTTTTTCGCTAATTGCTGATGAATTTCCTATTTGCACTGAAGATATTTATGGAGTGCTTTATAATGAATCTTTATCATTTTTTTTAATTTTAAGCAGTTAGAACTCTAATGACTGAGGATTACTTTTCTGGAATTGAAAAGTTATCTCATTTTAATAATGATTTAGAGATTAAGGTTCATTTTCATTTTATTGTGGATTTGTTCTTGTAATTTGAAAGTTTTAATACTCCTCCTTACAAAGAGTCTAATTTTCAAACTACATTAGCTTTTCTAAAAAGCTTTTCTTATGTATTTACTTCTAAGCCAAGGTAGATTGTTAAAATTTCTCTTCTTCACTTAGTTCTTATTAAGAAGAAACTGAATTCCTTGAACTAATTCTATTATTCTTAGACTTTGAGCTTTCTACTGAACTCACATTTAAACTTAAAAAGTTTTTTCTTTTCCTTTTTATTTTAGATGGAGTTTTGAAAGATAAATCTAAAATCTTGCTAGATTAAGAATCATTACTTTCAGTTTACTAATATTGTATCTTATTCAACTTTAGTCTGTTTAAGTTTTGTTCTTATTTATTTACTAAAGCATCCATATCACTTTACACTTGCGAAGAAACAACTACACGAGTATTATTTTAATCCTAGTGCAACTCTTATAGCAGCTGATTCTTCAGTTACTTATTCTTTTTTTTAATCTTTATCGATTTAGCAATTTCTATACTTTTATCTAAACCTGACTATAAAGCTTAATCCTATGTTTCATTTTCATTTTAACCTTCAAGAGGTTTTAAGTCATTGGTTTTCTTCCTTGCATTAAATTAAATTCTAAGAGTGGATTTTTTTATGAGAGTCTAGTTCTAATCTATAAAACTATTTTAAGATGGCTGATTACTTCTATGCTTTTTTAAAGATTATGGTGAGTAAAAAGCTTTAGTTAGTTAAAAAAAATCATTCTAAGATTTTTTCTACTTTTCAGCTTACATCTCAGTAGAATTTTCAATTTTAATGACTTATTTAGTGAAATTAATCTATGAGATAGATTTTTAATTAGACATTGAGTGAGTTTTCTTTTTTAACTATTACTATATTAGTCTTATTTAGGATTCTTAATAACTTCTTTTCTCTTCACCTTGATCATTTTTAGCTTCTTTCTTAAAATTATTAAAATATTCCTCTCGCAAATTTTTTATAGTATGAGTACCATAAGATGCATCTGCACTTTTATCTCTATAATAAAAGCTCTTAGTTTCTGTTTGCAAAAACTGATGTAGTTCGAGTTAGTTCAATTAAATATTTTTCATTATTTCTTTGTTATCTAATTCTTCTATTTGTTTATCTTATGATTATTTAGTTTGCTGGATTTAATATAGGAGATGTTTTTAGTAGAAAGTGTAGTAAGAACTTCATTCCTTAAGGCTAATTAATGTTAATTTGGACTTAGAATTTATAATAAAGTTAGCTCTTAAGTATTTAATTTAAATTTTTTTTTCCTTAAGAAGGGTTTATTCAAGCACTTCTTTAATCTTTATCAAAGCTTTGTCTACATCCGAAAAGTCTTTTAATTCAAATTGCTAGTAAGATTCAATATTTTAAGAATCATCTTTGCTATTTAAGTTTTGCTTCTTAATTCTTTAGTTGATAGAATCTGGGATTAAAAATTTGGATTTAGAGGAATCTTAGTTTGCAAATTAGAATATTTTATTCCTCAAAGCTTATTTTTAAATAGCTTGAATAGTCTATTTTATTATACTTGCTTTATTTAATGCATCCCAGTTAAATTTTTTTGTTATCTCTATTTTCTTACTATTTACTACTAAAATTTTATGAATTCTTGACGATTCAAGACCGTTAGTGACTTTGGTTTAATATACAGTTCTTAAGATTTAAGCAGATTTATTCCTAGGAATTATATATTTCTAGAATATACAAGGAACTTATTTCTTAGCACAGTAATACCAAAAATCCATCATTTCCTTCGCAGTCATTAATGGAAAGCATATATCTTACTTCTGTTTCGACAGCATAATTTTTATAACCCCTGCTGGAAATGGATAATTCTTGCTTTAAAACTTCTCAAAGTCTCCTGAAATTTTAGTTTCAGAAACTTTAGCCATTTTAACGAAACCATTCTAGTCATTATAGAACATAATAGGTAAATTATTTTCGAAAACAAACGTATAAGTTCTAGGAATTTTGATATCAATATCATACTTCGTACATCACTAATACAGGAAATAATAGAAGTTAAGCTCTTCATATTGCTTTTTCTCCTTTTTATCCTTCTTCTTTACGTTCTAAAAATCTAAATTTTATAGTTATCTTCCTCCGCAGCTTCCTCCCATTTTTATTGCTGAAGAGATGACTTAAAACTTAAATGTCTTTAATTTATAAACAAAGCTCTTCTTTTATTTAATATTCAAGCATTTAAAAAATTACGCTATTTATTAAATTCTCATTGTTTCATTCTATAAATGAAAGTATCTTAATCAAGAGACTATCAAGATACCTTGTTTAGTAATATAACAAGCAGCTATAGATATTTGCATCCTTATTCTTATCTTTCAATTGATTAGCATCAAATTATTTTTTTAATATAAATTAGCAAAGCAGGTGAAATTTAAAGCTTAATTAGTAGTTTAAAGATTAAAAGCTGAGTAATAACTTTTAAAGTAAGTAAGTGTGATATTCAGTGGAGGAAATAAAAATAATCATATATCATTTCAAGATATTTAAATACAAAGGAATGTATAAAAAGCTACTCTTTATAAAGATTGTGGAGGGAAATTGTTCTTAGACCTGATTTTAATTAGCTTTTCTCAATTGTTATAAGCCAATTTTATGAGAACGACTAAGCTAGTAATTTGAAATCTTAGACTTATTTAAACGCACAAGTAGATAAATTGTTTTCTATCTCTTAAAAAAGATTTAGCGGGAATAGGAAGGAAATGAGAGTTAGCCTATTAAGTACGTAATTTAAAGACTAAACACATAATAAATAAGATGCTTAGAAGTGTTATATATCTATAATGATATACTCCTTCAATTTTAGTAAATGAATACTTTAATTAATAAATCCCTAAAATAATTAGTTTTAGCTTTAATTTATAAATAAATAATTCATTATTCAAGAAAATAAAATTCAAGCTAGGCTGTCTATGGTTTTATATCCTATCAAAGCTAAGATAGCAGAGTTAAGATTGAAAGTAACTACTAATAAATAATTTAAATATCATAGTTTACATTCAGCAAGAAGATTACACTAGAAGACATAAAGCTAAAATAGTAGAAGTATCATTATATCAGAAAATAATATATGCTAGATATCAAATACTTTAAAATAAATTTTAGATAGAATTAAAATTAATACATGAGCTAACTTAATAATTCAATTGACTGAAAAACAAGTCTAAAATCATAAATAGAGGTAATAAACTGGAAGATAACCTGCTATAAAAGTAAAATTGGTATTAAGTTAAATATTATATATATGAAATAGTTATATAGATATGAGTAAATAAGTCTTAATATTTAAATTCTATTTTTCTTATTTCTAAACTAAATCAAAGTTAAATCTTTCATGTTGAAAATTTAATTTTGCTGCTATAATTTAAAATTCTTCATTTACTTATAAGTTAAAAACCCGGTTAGAGAATTCATAAAGCAAGGCATAAAAGTCTCCTGCATATTTATAAAAGTAGTTCTTAAGAGCATATGGAATAATATGATTATAGACTAATGTACTAAGGAAGGTTCAATTTATTTATCCTTCTTGAATTATCTAATAAAGGAAATTTTATTTCTAACTTAAATAATTTCCTTTATGGTATTTTAAAAACCAATATACGATATTTAGATGCTTTTATTTATTCTGCTCTGCATTTTACTTAAAGAGCTTAGCAAAATCATTATCTAGCTATTGCTAAAATTCATTTTCATTTTAATCTTTTATCAATATTAACAAACTATCTTCTATCTGCCTCGATAGTATAAAATTTTACCCTTTTTATGGCTTAAAGGTAGGGATACTTTTTAATTCTTAAAATAGCAATAATAAAAGTATTATCTTATATACAAAATACTAGCTACTTTTTATAACTAGAAAAGTAATAAGATGAGTGTGGATTATAAATATGCAATATCTTAGGAAATATTAGACAGAATTAGCTTTAGAAAGAGATTAAAGAAAATTAAGCAAGCTAAATTGAAGCCTTTTTTCCGAAACTTTTATAATATATAAGCAAAAAAAAGAAACATTGTATATTTTAAAATCTAACTAACTTTATCAAAATGCTTGAATTAAAATCCTAAGCTATTAAGTTTGAAATATACTTATTTATATATTTTCTTAAGTCATTTTAACCTTTCTATAAGGATTTTAACTTTAAGGTAAATTAATCACTTTAATATAAGAAGAAAACTTAAATTTAGTAATCTAAAGATCAGAAAAATATGAATCCATAACTAAAGCATGTAAATATTATGCAATGTAAAAGTAGATTTATCAATCTCCTTTATTTGAGATAATACACTTAGAAATAAGTTTAATAGGCTTAATTAGTTAATAGCATTAGCTTTATTTATTTTAAGCCTTAAATCTGGAATTAATTATTTGATAGCCTTTGCTATAATTATAAAAATTATGCTACTACTTGTTGGTATTTCCTTAGAATAGATATTCATAGTTTTCCACTAGATGGAATAAATTAATTGAAAAAAGGGAAAACTTATTAGCAAAATTGATTAAAAGAGCATATTTAGATCCTTCTATCTTTGTTTCTATTTAACTCTAATTAGGTTAAATATACTTGCTAAATTGATAAAAAGGAAGATAAAAATAGCGAACTTATTAATGTATAGTATAAGGGTATTATGTCTATCGCTTTTTACATAAGTTGGAAATATTTCTAGATGCTTATATTATATCACAAATTTAAAGGGTTGAAAGATTGATAATCATAGATTTTTATAGAAATACCAAAAGAATAAATTCAATAATGAAAGCTTTAAGTAACCAAAGTGTTATTTAATATAGAAACTAGATTTTAATAATAAGCAATCTGCTTTTACTAAATATTTTAGGTTTTAAAACTTAGATTATCTGGGTGTTAATAGGCAAAAATATTATTTATTGATTTAGAGAAATGCTTAATGGTATAAGGGTTAGCATTTTGAACTTAAATTCAGCAATTCGAGTTCGATTCTCAATGAATCAATTTTATATGTTTAAAGATGCCTAAAATTAAGATATGGTTCTTACAAAAATATCTATATTTCTATTATTTCTCATGCTAAGATCCAAATTACAGAAGTATTAAATAAGCTAATGCAATTCTAATTAATACAACTATGCTACCTGCATAAGAGATATGAACGAAAACTTATCCTAATAGATCATTAGAACTCTCTCAATCTATTTTTATGATTTTAACTAGGTTGAGAATCATTTATCACTTTAATTTAATTAAGAAGCATCTACTATATAACTTGGTGCAAATATTTTATAATTATAAATGAAGGAAATAAAGGTATACTGAAATCTAAGGATTTGAATTGAGCGTAATATTTTATAGTACAATTGTTTGAAAATAATAAAAATTTTGATAGAGTAAACTTATAGCCTTTAAGCATCATTCATGAATTTAGTTTTTTTTAATTAAGTTTTATTTATATTTTTGACTTTCTTCCTGGTATTTTAATTAGTTGAATACTTTATTTCAATCTAACTACTGAAAATTGCTTGTAAAATTTTAAATTCATCTTAAGAATTTTTTTAAGCAAGTTCTCATTTTACCTTTAACTATATAGAGGATTTTCTCCTACCTTATTAATTTATAAAAACAAAGTCTGATATTTGCAACTAACAACTTTTAACTTTCCATTAAGCTAATCTAATTGATAAGCATCACCTATCTTATTACAATGCTTTTACTTAATTCTATTTGCATTCTATTTCTTAGCATAATTTAACCCTTTTAGCTAAAATATTAATAAAGTATATAAGGATTTTGAAGCTTCTCTTAAATCTTATTTGATGATCTATCTAAAAGATTTTTAAATGGAGGGTTTATCAAAAGAGTTATTTCATAGATATAAATGAATCAGATGTATTAAAACCTTTCTTATAACTTTAAAAATCTAACTATACAAAACTAGGCTTGTAATTGATTAATTACAATTTTAAACTCTTTACTGCTAACTTGATGATACTGAGTAAAAATAACCTTTCTTCCTATAATTAATAATTGGAATGTTTATTGAGTCACTTATCTTAGTAAAGTTATGGTAGTAAGGTAGAAAATTATGGTATTAAATTTAGTATCATTTAGATAAAGGGAGACTAATCAGTTTTTGACTTGCTAATTCTTTACCTATTGTAAGCTAATTAACTCGAAAGATATTTTCTCTGTCTCTAGAAAAGTATGTTTTCTAGATAAACTAATTTGCTTTTAATTTAACATTGCTAAAGTTGATAATATAAGCATCTAGCATTGTATTAGGCTATTATTCCAAAATTTATTTTAAGGAAAATAGAGGGAGTAATTTGATTATAAAGGTTCTTAATGCTCAGTGAGAATATTAATAGCAATGTCCTATGGAGTAATGGTAGAATTTTGGACTCTGAATCCAACAATCCTAGTACGAATCTCTTAGAACCATTTTGATAAATGCACCTTTTATTATTATCCCTACTATCAATGTTTATATGATTCAATTGCATCTTGATATACATACTTAAATAAAATGTTCTAGGTTTTGGCCAAATTGAAGTTCTACTGAATCAACTACTTTAGATTATATTTTAAGGAAAAAGTTTCTGATTTATTGTATAGCCTCCTCATTATACTGATATAAGAAAAGAGAAATACTGATGTGCTAGGATTAGATCTACTTCAATGAGAAAGATATAAAAAATGCCATTTAGACAATAAATTTAAAATAACAAATACCACTTTTTACCACTGATTTTTCCTTTTATTTAAATTTCGAAGTATACAATGTTTCCTACTTTTGCTTGCAAATGGCAATTTTTTTTGGAATGAAAGCTTCAGTTTAACTTGTTTAATTCCCTATTAAGCTTATTTTAAAGCTAATTCTATCTATTATTTTCTAAGATATTCATACATGTATTCTACATTCATCTTATTACTTTTCTAGTCCTTTAGTCATAAATTTGTAGCAAGTATTTTATATATTGCTAAGTTTTAGGTAGTTCAAGCTTTATAAACTGAAACTATGAAATGTTTATTTTAGCTCTTCTTTTGTTTGTAACTACTTCTAACCAAGTGTCCTTACGCCTTTTTTATTTTATTTTTTAATTAATAAAGATCTTTACTTGATTTTGTCTCAACTTAAGTTTGCACTTTCAAATTTTTAATTCCAGTTACTCTTTCAATAAATTAACTAACTACGAAAAAAGAGCTAATTGGTAAATTTATGGTAGATATAGCTACTTTTATTCTTTAAGCTAATCATCAATCTAATTATTTTTAATTAGCTTGCTGGGACCTTTTTCCTTTAGTACCTTAAAATAAGAATCGCCAATTTTTAAAGGACTTTGTATCCTTTCCATAAAAATAGCTTGCTTTCCTAATATAGATTTACATTACCTCTCTAGCTTTAAAATTTGTTATAAAGAGAGATAAAATTTAAATCACTCAGGAGATAATGAAATAAAGCTTCTATTGCTCATAATTCAAAATTTAGCTTTATAGTTATAAATTTTAGCCTCTTAGAAGAAATTAAAAAAAAAGGCGAAAGAGAATCAGTTTATTCTTATAGATCTACCAAAACGATCAAAAATATAAGAAGATAAAACATCAATTGGAGACTTCTTCTTTTATGAAATTTCTTTTCTATTTTCTTTAGAAGCTTGTAACTTACTAAAATCCTTATATCTTATAATTTCAAAAATTGTGTATATAAAAACTAAATATAAAGAGAAAGGTTTATTATATTCTAAGAGAAATCAAAATCTTTTAGTCAAAAATGATTACCTTTTATCCTTTTCTTGGCTTTAAATTTAATACGTAAATCTAAAGTTGTAAAATATAAGTAAAATTTCTAAGGTTAAGTTAAGAAAGTTTATATGATTGTTTAACTCTCTATTCTCGAAATCTATTTTACTAGTAAGCAAAATGATTTATTTTGTTACAATGTAAAGCACTTAAGTTGCAAATTTATAGTAACCTGACTTTATTTAATTGTTGCTTTGGTACTTTAAGTAATAAGGACAATTTCTTAACTAAACTTATTCAAAATTTACTCATCTATTGTCATTACTATACAGCATAATTGTTACAGTTAAAGTCATTAAGCGTTATAAGCTTAAACTTTAATATCCAAAAAGCTAACTTTGATTATTCAATTATACTGAATCAGAAGTCTATAATATGCAAAAATAAACATTTGACAAAAAGGATTAACAATCTAAAAGGAGATCATTAAATTAAAGTTTGCCTAAGATAAAGTAATTAGATTTATGAAGAATCCAAAATAGTATTTTTAAAGGAATTTGTGAAATTAAGAGATATAGAACTGCAAATATAGATACTTTTTAGATTTATAAGTATTAATCTGATATTTAAAGAGTTCAAATCTATTAAAGAGAGAGGAAATTAAATTAGATCATATAATGATCGCCTTTCAGCTTAATATAGTGCTTAAGTTCACTTATTTCTTGATTCTTCTTTTTCTCCTCTAATTAGTTTCTTCTTAAATCTAAAGTGAACCCACTTTCGTGATTATAGGTCAAACCATCCAATAAAATTGATTTTCTTGATTTGATAGTGATCATCTAGCTATCCTAACTAAAATTATTAGGCATGGAATAAGTATCCATTTTTTGATGGCATCTCATTCTGCAAATACAGAAAGAGATGTAATTAGGTCCAGTAATTTGGCTGTGCTACTAGGACGTTACTGAAGGCAATAATTGCATTAGCTGCTAATCCAGAAGAAAGATTCTTAGAAAGTTATATCCAGCACGAAGGATTTTTATTCCATCACAACTCCCTTTAAACCTGCTGGAAAGTCTTATTGCGTTCAAGATCCGAAAATCTAGCCTTCCATTTTTCAATTATTTAAGAAGAGAGGTTATTATTAAAAAAATTGATAGATAAAGAGATAGTTAATATAGTTATGCCAAATTAAGTATAAGATTATGATTTTAAAGACTTAGTAGACTTATATTTCTAGATCTTTAAATCAAATTAATATATAAACTACTTGAATTTTAAGTTTGGTTAAAGTGAGAGTAATATATTACATTAACTCTTAAACAATTGAATAAGATAAACTTGCTAGGATTTTAAAGAAAAAAGAGATTGAAGGTAGATATTGAGCCTTAAAATGATATGAAATTAACTTCTAGTTAAGGTAGCATAAGCCTGCTTTATTTTTAAGAGATATGAAATTACTATAGGAACAGGTCTGTTGTACTGCTGCGATTATTACTTAACCAATATGAGAATAATTAGTTGAAACTATTTCTTTAAATCATTCATTTGGCTAATACTTTATTATTATTAATTCAAACTTTAATAATTAGAATACTCCGTTTGGATCTAAAAAGAAATGGTAAAAACTCTACTATTATTTCTTTATTTTTTAAATGGGATATTTCATTCTTAATTATTTATGTCTTTTGCTAACTAAAAAAAGTCAGTTAATCCTTTCAAAACAAAAAGATTTACCCTACTAAATTAAAAATTGCCATCCAATCAAATTTAATCTTTAATATTGATTTTCAGAAGCATTAAGCTTATTTTCATTGCTTTTTATATCTAGAAATAAAATTTGTTTTTTATAGCAACTTACAAGCTTATTCAGATTTATTTAATTCTTAAAGATATTCTTCTAGTTCATCTAGTCAGATCAATCTTATATTAATCTACCTATAATTAGTTATGAAAGGTTAAGAAGATTGGCTAAAAAACTATATGTGTAGTAATCAGACTATGGGTATTTCTATCCCTATTTAGTATTTCATTTTTAGATAAATATCAGTTTATTATAGATTACTACTACTACCAATCCAATCTTCTCGTTTGCAATATTTAGATATTTAAAGTTTCAAAATCAATTTAATAATTTTTGGATTTCACTAAATACATCTCATTAAATTTCCATCTTTAAGCATAAATTGGCTAAAGTAATATAAACTCTTTGGCTATTTTATTTTATCTAAGATTTCCTTCTTTGATAAGAAGCAGAATATGTAATTTTTAAATAGCTTCAGAAAGGGTAATCTACTTGATTTTTTAAAGAATTTCACCCGTTAATTTCAAACAATAACTCCAATTATTTGACACTACTAGATAGTATAAATGAGAAGGCAAGATATTTGTATCCAATTTATATAAAATAGCATGTGATACTTCATATGCTAGAGTCAAATAACTTGAAAATTTAGTGATTATCTGTCAAGTTTTGATCTTATTATAATAATATAAAGGCATATCTATTTTAAAGAATAAGACCTGATTAACTAACTCCATTTGGTGGAAATATTAAATTTTATAATCGAGACAATTTTAAAAGTTGTTGCCTTTTGCAATTTTGCGTTTGAAATGATTTATAAATATTTTAAATCAAAAGGATAAAATAAAAATGCTTCTCACTGATAAAATTCGTTGATACTAGACATAATGATAAACGAATTTATATGGTTCAATTTCTACCTTTATCAGAAGTAGAAGAATTTCATTAAGAATGAATAGAAAGCAGAGTTAGGATATAAAGGCAAGATTTATGTTTATTAATAACATTTTCTCTCAAAATTTACTTCTTTTAAATGTAAATTTAACTCTTTCTAAAAATACAAAGGGATTCAAAGTCCTTAAGCCTTTAAGCGATTTTCATTTTATTTGCATAAATTTATCTTATCAAAATAATTTAATTTAAACATGAACTGAGATTTATCTTAAGAATATGATTTTCATACCTCTTGTAGTAATCTAAGTTGATAATACTGCTAGTTATGTCATTCTCTTTATTATAAATCTCCTCTCAACTTAAATTATGCTAATTTATTAACAATTTATAGCAATTTTGTCATGGTTTATTTATAACTTTATGCTTTATCTTTATTCCTTTATTTTGCGATTAAGGTACTGATTCTAAATATTCAAATGATTATAGAATTAAGTTATTTGCTCTGCTGATTATAATTATTTAAGCGTTTTCTTATAATCAACCTTTGAAACTATCTACATTGCAAGTACTAATGAGATATCTAGAAATTTAAGCACTCTGAAAAAAGAAGGTTAAATTAATGAAAATGTATCCTTTCAAATGCTTTGCAATAGACTTCTTACTTCTACACTAAGAGCTCCAAAAATGTAAATTTTGAAGTAGGAAATTTTGGATTAAAGTTAAGGCTTAATTATTTGAAAGGTATTATAATTTCTTCTAAGTTATCAAGCTAAGAAAAATCTATTAAAATGTCTTTAAAGCTAACAAATCAAATAGCAATCCAAAAGCATTTTCTAAGAACTCAGTTTTTGTTCTTAATGTAAATAAAATACGAAGATCTGTAAATTAAGTTTGCTACCATTACCCAACTTCTTAGATATATCATCTAAAGAATCTTACAAGATAATTTAAAAATCTTAGTTGATTTGCCTTTATCTTGCATAATAAATTAAATTATTTAAATTAAAGATACAAATTAGAAAATATTATTAAACTCTTTGTCCTTTCATTTTATCTTGCTGAGGACTAAAAGTTAATTTAATTTATTATTCTGAAATTCTTATAATTAGCTGTTTACTCTGTATAAGTGAATTTATCTTGAAATCTTTATCACGGAGGAAAATTAATAATTGGAGTATAAAATTTTTTGACTTATAGTAAATATTATTTCTCTTTTCCTCTCTTTGATTCGGTGTTTTCTTCTAATGGCTTTAATTTCTTCATATCTTAATTTATAAATAGAAGCTTAATTTCTTTAACTGGCTTAAAATATACAACATCGCTGTATATTACCGCTAAGTCCTTTTTCTGCAACTAATTTTAATAGAAAATTGCCTTTTTGCTTTGTCTATTTAGGATTGCTAAGTAGCAAATCTTAAACTTTTACTTCAATATCTCTTTTTATCCTTCTAACAATTAATCATTCTTCTTTAATACATTTTTGGTAATTTAAGATATATCTCACTTAATTTCAAAGTCATTCTTATGCTTTAAAACTAGAAAGTCTTTTAATTAAATCTCACTACTTCGAAGCTTTAATAAATATTAAAAAGCATCCTATTTATACTTTGCTAGCTTTATTTCTAACTAATATTGCTTGAAACCATAAGCCTATATCACTAGATTAGAGAATTACAAACATAAATAATTGTGAAAAGAAGCTTCTCCAATAATGATTTATATTATCTGTCTTTGTTGATCTTAACTAAGTAGTTGACTCTTATAAATTCTACAATCTAACCAAAGTTTTTATAGTTAATTTTATAAATCTTTAATTATATCAACTTTTGACTATTTCAAGCTATATCTTACAAATGCTAAAATTTTAACTAACGTAAGCAAAATTATTATCTCTTAGTTACTTTATAGTTAAAGTAATATTTTACTATTCATTTGTTTATGCGTATGCTTTTTGTAGGATTGGAGCTTTAGAATCAATTTTAAAATTTGAAAGTCGATAAAAATAAAAGACTTAGAATCTTCTTATTATAGGCATATATAGCTTTATTTCTTTTCCAAGCGTACTGCTTTAATACTTTTGTGTTGTATAGAAGAATAATACTGACATACTAACTCTTTTGCTAAGATTTCAGAGACTTATTTTCGTACTTAATGTATTAAAGTTTTATTATCCTAAGCTTTCAAACTTGCTTTTTGATTATATGAGTTTTCATAATTTTCCTTAGTTACTTGAAACTAAATAATATACTTTACAATCAAATAAAAGGATTTTAATTTTTAAATCTGCAAGATAATAGACAAACTTGATTAATTTTAAGACTATATTTCAAACTTAAAAGCTAGAGTATAGAATTGATGTGGGCTTTCTTAGAAGTTAAAATCATAGACTTATCAATTTGAATTGAATAAGAGTCGATTCTATAATAACTGCTTTATTTATGCTTCTTAGAGTTTCTAACTTGATAATTCATTTAAATATGGACGAAAGGTAAATTTACTCTTCAAGCATACTCTAATATGAAAGTTTTAAATAGCAATTTGGATTGTTTCATATAATCAAATACTTATAAAATTTAAATATTGACTTCAGTATCCAGGTCTTCCTCCTTACTGTCTGTCTTAATATGCTTTGTATGATTTCATTAAGTTAAAGTAAATGCTATTCTGCTTTATTTTATAAGGCTTTATATGCAAGCTGGTCATCTAGTTCTCTTAGAATTTGTTTTATTGGGGTCAATTTTTGTGAAGCAATTTTGAGATTTAATGCTTTATATACATATTGAGATTTTATAAACTAATGACAGAAAACAATTTAAGTCAAACAAGGTTCCACGAGTTCTTGAATAAAGCTTATTTTTATTTAAAAAATACCTAAAAAATGAACGAATTTGATTTTCGAAAAGTGTTTGATATATTAAGATACAAAGTTACCATAAGACGAAGTCAAAAAGGGAAGTTGCAAGTAAAAATATAAAATTATTAATTCTTACTTCCTCAATTAAAGCTAATTAATATCTTCTGAACTTTTAGCAACCAATGCCATTCTTAGACTATTAGGATGTTTAAAAATGCCAGAAATAAAACTTTATCTGAATCTTATTAAATAAGAGACAATCTTCAAATTACTCTGCCTATACTCATTTTATAAGCTTATACTAAAGAAATCAATCTTAACTTAGATATTTATAAACTTCTAAGTAGCAAAATTTAAAGCAAGCTAAAAATTGATAATTTCATAGTCTTCTATATTTTATTAAAAGTCCATCATTTATCATACACTTATTCTTAAGAATTTTGCTAGTTTTAATCCCTCTTTTTAGTTAAAACTTCTCATAAAATTAACTAAATAGATAAATTTTTCATTTTCGCTTTTTATTCGCAGGTATCTCTTTTGAAATTTGGTTATCTGAAAATTAAAAAAATGTTATTAAAAAGAGAATTTAAATCCAGAAGCTATATTATAATGAGTATACTATATAATGATAATAATCAGTTATCATATGAAGCTTCTTTGCAATGTAGTGAAAATAATTCAGAATATCTTGATGTAATTATCTAACTTGCACTATCATTGAATTACCCTAATAAAGAATCTTATTAAATGTGATCATAATATTTTAAGTTTGCTTTACTTGCTTAATCTTAGAAGTTTAAGATAAAGATTGAACTTAGAATGCGTGCTTTATTTAGTATTTTTAGTTATGGTTTATACATTTAACTTAATAGAGATGTACTGTGAGAATATAAATTAAATAAGTTTTAGAATTTATATTTAATCAATCTGCATACAATGATCCACTGAACTTTCTTTCATATACTGAATAATAATCTTACCATTGCCATTTTGTTTACTCCTTTTCTTGTTACTTTCTTAACTATTTTTTTATGCCTTATTTTATGATGCCTTCAAACTGCTGGCTTAATGTCATTTTATTTAAAGCAGGAGGTTTTGGTATTTACTGTATATTAAATTATGAAAACTCAAAAGAATGGCAAGCTTCAACTAGTCTGGTTTATATTTTAGGAATATTAATTGACTAAGGTCTTCTTTTATATTAAACGGAACTTGTATTATACTTTTATTTTCTACTTATCTAGGGCAAAGATTCTTCAGTCTAATGCTATTGATATTGTCTCTTTATAAAATTTCTCTAATCTTCTTCCTAATAATTTGTCTTACTTCAAGGTCTTTAAACTTATCTAGAAAAGTATTTTAGGATTGTATTTTTTTCGGAAATTTTTATTTAATTTATTGTTCTTCATTTTACAGCTAATAAAGAACAGAATAGGATTCTCAGTTGAAAAGTTTAAGTTTGACATATTTTCTATTAATTCTCAATCAAAATCTGAAGATCTTTTCTCTTTCTTCTTTATTCTTATTACTATGTCTTTTGTTCTAAAATCTGGCTTGATTGGTAGTTAGTATGATCAATAGTCCTTTAAAGTGTTTATTTCCTTTTAAATATCTTGTTTATGGATTATTGTAGCTTTTAGGGAGACTCTAAGCTTCATAATTATTTTTAAGACAAGCTTTTCTAAGGCAAAAAATCAGTATTTTAATTCTATTTACTGGAATCCTTTTAATTAATACTTTTTATTATTTTTTTAGATTTTACCTTTTACTGTTAAAATTCTTTGCATAGTTCTAGTTATTGAAGTTAATCGCTAATTTCTAACTTGCTTTAACTGTCCTTTTTGTGCATCTTTACGTTAGAAATTTCCTTATCTTGAGATTAAGTTTTAAGGACTAGTTTTATCATTAATGGTTTATTAGAAATACTTTTAATATTTGTCTTCTCTTTTTGAGTTATTATCGAATCAGTAGAGCTTATTATATTTGAAGCTCCTTCTAAATCACTAGAGAGCTTTCGTTCTTACTAGGATTAAGAACTTTAAGAAACTGGAGTTTCATTACCGGATTCTTTATTAACTATATTTGAAGGAGTATGCTAGTTTTAAAAAATTTTAGCGATATTCTTTTCTTAGGCGATATCTATTTTATCTCTTACTGCGAAAAACGTTGCTAAACAATGTTCTAGTCTCTTTACTCATTTTTGTCTTACATTTAAAATGACTACCTATGTTTGCTTTAAATTAGCTTCAATTAATTTTTACTACCCTTGCTAGTCTTGAGCTTTTCAAGGAAACAAAAGCTTGCAAACTTTTTATGGAAAGAATTTTCTTAATCTGAACTATCTCACTAAGACACATTCAGTGTCTCATTAGTTTTAGTTGGTAGTTAAACTATATTTGCACCTTTTTAAGCTATTTCTTAGATTTAGAATAAAAGATGTCTTTGATAGTAAACATAATTAGTACTTCAATCCTTGAGGTTTATAAGGTTTAATCTCTATTTTGGCATCTATTATAAAGTTAGCTCTTAAGTATTTAACCTTTTCATTGCTTTCCTTTAGAATAATTTTATCAAATATTTCTTTTATTTTACCTAAAGCTATGTCTACATCTGGGAAATCCACTAACTCAAACTATTGGTAACTTTAGCTTTACTCTAATTTCTTATAAATTAGACATGGTGGCTCAGCATTTCAGTTTGTTGGATTAGGAATTAAATATTTTTTCTTGGTGCAATCCTAATTAGCTAGTTAGTATATTTAGTACTTCATTGCTTAGTTTTAGATTGCTAGAATAATTTCCTTTATTAATCTTGTTTTTTCATTCCCGTCTTAGTTTATTAATTTACTACTTTATTCAAACATCATAGTTGTATACTATCAAGGCTTTTATAAACTAACATTCATCTTTCTTTTTAAGCACTTTTGTCTAGTATATTGATCTCTAAATCTATGCTGATTTATTTTTAGGAATTATATACTTCTAGAAAACACAAGGAACTTGTCTTTTAATACAAAAATTCCAAACTTCCATAGTTTCTTAAGCAGTCATCAGTGGAAAGCATACATCTTACTTCCATTTAACTGCAAGTACTATTTTAACAACTCCTGCAGGAAAAGGATTATTTTTCCTTTCATACTTGCTAAAATCCTCAGCAATTTTAGTTTCTGATACCTTGGATATTTAAATAAATCCTTTTTTAATATTATAGAACATTATTGGCATATTTGCATCAAAAGCAGCTGTATATGTTTTAGGTATTTTAATCTGAATATCATTCTTACTACACTACTAGTAAAGAAACTTAAAAAGTTAAGTTCTACAAACTGCCTTATTCTCTCCTTCTAATCATTTTTCTCCCCTCGAGTTTTGAAAGAGCTTTCCATTCTCTTCAAATTTTATCCACAACAACTTCCTCCCATTTATATTAAACAAAATACAGTAATATGCTATTGATACCTTAATTAGCAAAATGAATTTATTCCTTTATACTTAGTTAAATACAAATATAGTTAAAATTATTTCATTGTAATTATAATTTAAAAGCATACCAAACTATTTAAAATGGATGTCTTTTATTATTTTTCCTTAGTTCTTTTTTCTAAATTTTCTCTAATCTCTTACAAAATGAATATTGAGAGTTTTCTATTATGAAATGCTTGAATCTTTTCCTCAATAATGGTTATCAAACTTACTCAAAGAAATTTTTAATTTGAAGCGTATATTTTAAACGAAGCCTTTTGGTGATTTTGCTTCTATTTTTAGCTTATAAATTATTCCCAAAAAGGAAAATAATTAAATACCAGGTAAGAATTCTGCTTATTTCTTTGAGTCCATAATAAATACTTGGATATATGTAGTTATCATCTAGTTTAAGACCTTCTAATTAACAATTAAGAGTCAAAGGACTCTATTAAGTAACTGTATATTTATAAAGCAGATATTATACCTTAAACTATTAAGTTAAAAATACCTTGCTCATATTTTGCTTCTCACTATGATAAAAAAATAATTTTATAAGGCTGAATAAATGAGCGAAATGAGATTAGCTTATAAATTTCTAAAAATAGCTCGAATCTT
Source organism: Loxodes magnus (assembly GCA_946699065.1). Taxonomy (NCBI): domain Eukaryota; phylum Ciliophora; class Karyorelictea; order Loxodida; family Loxodidae; genus Loxodes; species Loxodes magnus. The sequence goes on from CAMPDV010002445.1 coordinate 62,978, forward strand.
TTAGGTTTTTATTATTTATATTTTAACTAAGTCAAACATGCACAATTTATATATCACTATTTGTATCATTCTCTGCTAATTTAAATACAAAAGGAGTCTGTATTATATAGATTTATTAAGAACCAGAATAACAATCTTAAGTTCAAAAGGAAAATATTTAAATGGCTGATTATGCCAAATTGTTTAGCTAAAATACTCTTTCTTCATTTATGGTTAAAGAAAATGATTCTAATACTTTAACCTTTCTTTAACCTTCCTTTAATCTTTTTTTTCTTTCTATGCACAATTAAATAAAGCCTATCTAATCATATATAATCCTTCAATTAGTTCTTCTTTAATTTTACTTATATAAACTAAAGAAAACTATAAAGAGATAGATGTCTTTTTACTAATATAAGGCATACTAATTTAAATCCAAACATTCACATAATTAAATTTAACTTTTTCTAAATAAAAAAATGAACTCATGTCTTCAATTTTAAATAATTGAATTTTATTTATACCTTTATGTTTATTATATCACTATATTTTCAATATACCTTTCCTTTTAGGTAGCTAATCTCATTAATACAGGTTCTGAATTCTTTTTAATTATTAAAATTTGATCCAATGTGTGTCTATTAGTCTTTAATTTTACATCTGACTGTGAGCATATGCATATGCATAACTTTACTTAGTCTTTATATGGTTATTTTACATATAAACTAGAAAGATAGTTTCTGTCCTTTCTGTATTAAGGTTTAATTATAAAAGATAATGATCTATTAGCATTTTAAGTTGATTGTAATCTGATTGAATTATCCTTTAAACACGTTCCACTAAAAAAGGTATAATCTTTGCTAAACTGCTTCAATCCTTTTATATTAAGGGGTCTTTTTACTCTTAGTCTTAGTTATTTAATTTTAATTTTTTCTTTTAAAAGTAGTTTTAGATTTCTATTATAAACTCTTTCTAACCCAAGAAAATTAAAGGAGAATAGATAATTTAATTTCCTTTTGAAGCACTAGCAAATAATTAACCTCTAATACTCTAACTTATGTGCTCTATCAAAAGATAGCTAGTTACTCATAAATAGAGTAATAGTTTAATAAATGCTGCTCATTTAGCTGGTATTTTAATATTTTAACCGAGTATAATATAGCTAGCTATGCTAGCTATACATTAATTAGAAGTTAGAAAATAGACTAGGATAAAACTTAAGAACCTGAAATGAGTAATTTGTTAATTTGCTTTTTTCTAAATTACCTAATTCTGCTAATTTGAAGATAAAAAGGAAAAAAGATATGAAAAAGTATAATTGTTTAGTTTAACTTTAAAGCAAAAAAAGATATATAAGGTAGTCATTCAGCTATAATGAAGTGGTAATCTATAATCTTATAAATAAGTTATTATTATATATATTAATAACTTCCCTGTTAAAGATAAATACTTTAATATTTTATATAGTTAATAGAATGAAATTAACACTGATAGAATAAATACCTTTTTAAAGTTATATCTATATAGTAAAGAATAGAAATTAGAACTGAAAGTGTTTTTAAAATGTAAGCTTGAAGATTACTTTGATATTACTATCTTTTAAGTCAAACTATTGTGATAAATATAACTCTTAATTAACTTGCTAATTATTCACATATTTATCATAAGTCCTAAGCAGGTTTCTTTATAATTTTATGTCTGATCTAACTTTTAAATATTTCTTTGCTTTTCTTACATTTCAATATTTCATCATTTATCTAATTTTAAATGAGAAAACTTAGAGTAGATTTGTCTCATCGAAGTAGAAATATATAAAAAAGTATTTTGCTTTAAAATATAGTCTATATATTAGATTTTATATTAGAAAAAAGATCAAGAAAAGACAAGAAATGGTTAAATTTTTAGCGTTTTTGGAAGTATTTCGACCTCTTTCCACCAACCTCTAGATTGTTTTAGAGGCTAAATATAAAAGTTTGAAAGTCTCTGCAATTCTTCTCTTTGCTATGCATATAGTCCTTGAGGCGTTCTTTTACATGTATAATACTTGGTATCCTTTTCTTATAAATTTTTCTGAATTTGTTTCAACATAATAATTCTCTTTTTCTTTTTATAGTAGCTAATATTGTCTCTTCTTTTGTTCTCCAACTTCTTCAACAAGTTTTAGTACTCTAATCGAAGTTGTAAAATTTATATCATAAATTTCATAGATATATTGTAGATTTACAGTAATAGAATCTTTTTGTTACTAATTTAGATTTAAAACTTTAATTTTTTCCCTTCAATTATCATTTGATAATTTCCTTTCTCTCTTAATTTCATTTATTACTGCAATTTTTGTTGATCTTCTTCTATTTTTTTCTTTCTTGTTACTCAGTTTTTTTTGCTTCTATTGCTATTTTATGATTAACTGTTCTGGTTTTAGGAAAAATTTTTAAATACATTAAGGTCTCTTTCTTAGACAATGAATCTTGGTTCTAATTCCTCTGCAATTTCAAGTTTTTCCATTAATTTCTTACTATATTCTTCAATTTTTGACCTTTTACTGGAGTAAACACCACTTTTATCAGCTAATCATAATTTATTTACAGCTTGATGATAAATTCGATTCTTCCGAGTGCATAATATTTTAAAGACTATTCTCTAGACTTTTCTTCAGAAATGGGAGATTCGATTTAATGGGCAACCTTTTTGATCCCTTTTTCTGATCTTAGTTTCTCTAAGACAATCTTAACTCCTACTTTTTTGGAGTCGTGAAAAATCCCCATCTGAACCCTTACATCTTTTATAGTTAAATTTTATTTTTTATTCTATATCAACTATTTTAAGCTAGTTAAGCTTACCTAATAAATACTAAAGCTCTAAGATAAACCTTAACATTGAAAAAATAAGTAGAACCTACTTTAATATTCATACAACTAAAAGCATAACTAATATTATTTAATCCTTATGAAGCAACAAAGATAGATTTATGGAATAAAATCCTTATAAGTTGAAAAATTTGGCTTTAAGTATAAGTAAATTATATAAAATTATCTTAAGCATATTAGATCTAAAGTTAAGCATTAGTTTTCTATTCTAGTTATAGTTTTTTAATTATCTTCCTTTTTTTGGGTTTATTTGATATCATTTATAAATAGTAAATTTACATGAATTCACTGGGAATGATTCAAACTAGTCTGAAAAGAAGGCAAATTTATAAAAAATAAGTCAGCTGTGTGAAGATATTAGGTTATGTTATTTATAGATAAATGCTTTGATCATGTGGCAGTAAACTAAAAATTGGCTTTGCTAAAGATTATAGAAGATTGCTATATTGTCAATCTTCTTAATTAATAAATCTGAAAGCTTTTGTATGAAGCTTGCATTTGATTAGTTTATTCTCTTTTATCTTTTCCTTATATTAATAAAATAAGCAATACATATGCTTAGGCTATTAGTCATCTAAATAGAATATCTGAGGTTAAATTTTCTTACTCTAAACTGAAAAAAGCTCTTAGCAATTATTAGGGAAAAGATCAGATAATAATTAGCTTTATAAACTTGAAAGGATGTAACTTTACACTAAAATAAAGAAATATAGTTATTTAGGCATTATAACATTCATCATTCATTGCATAACTAAACTCATATATTCGAATTAATTAACATGAGCATTAAAAAACCTTATAATGAAAATAAAAAGCTTATCGAAT
>CAMPDV010002446.1:0-65172 GCA_946699065.1 Loxodes magnus
CCAAAGCTAATATTTTTTGGTCTGCTTGCTAAAGAATTAAACCATTGTCAAATATTTAAATAAAATAGCGATTCTGCATAGGAACTAATCTAAATGGAGTACATTCTTCATCCAAAAATCATTTGATTTTCATAACATAATGTATAAATCTTTCTGTTTCCTTATGTTTTATGCAGTTTCCTCAGAATTGATTCTCTTATATTTCCCATATTAAGTTACTGTTTAAATTTGAAATATATCCCAATTGCAGCTAGTTATCGACTATTTGTAGATACTAATCGGTTTATTTTATATCTTATCAAAATAGAACTTTTACTATTTCATCTTTAGTACTTTCTATGCTTATTTATACTCTCCACCACATGCACAACATTTCTTTCTTGCCTCAGAATCTTCATAAGCTAAACATCTTTAGTTAAGCATTTTCCTTGTAAAAATTACAATCATAGCCATCCTAATCTTTTCATACAGATCCATTCTTAAAAGTAAAATCTTCACATTTTGTTTTATCTCCCTTTGCAAAACTAGCCTTCTGAATTTAAAAACTAGCTTGGTAGACATTTTGGAGGTAATTATCTACTAAGGCATACGAAACGGCAAGTATTTATTTTATATTTGCTAAAATAAGCAACAAACTAATAAATGTAAACATCATTAGCTTACTTTGAATTAAGGCAACTTACTTCCACAACTTTAAGTTTTAGAATTTATGGATTATTCAAGAATCTCAACCACTTTTGCTTTTGTTTAAGTACTAAGGTTTCTTCGGTATTTGCATAAGATTAAAAGCATTCTTAAGTATGAATTTCATTTTTGAATGCATTGAAATAGCGTTACTTACTTACTACTTTTCCATTTAAGTTATTTCTTTATAGTTTAAAGATATATTCCCTTATCAGGCTTAAAAGTCTAAGGGCCTTCATTTCTTTTATTGCTAGGGATAATTTTCACGCCAAGTTTATTGTAGCTGGTTTGCCATTAATAATTCCAATTTAGACAAAATCAATGCCCATTTTTAAAGATTCATCAGTGTTTTCTACAGTTATGTATTATCCTAAATGTCTGCACTAAATAACTGCTTAATGTGGTTAAGACATATTTCAAACACCAAAGCATTAGTCATTTAAGGATTATTGAATACTTTCACTTACGAACACTTTTTACACTTTACATTACAGTTTGATGGGTTACATAACTTACGAAAATTACTACTGCTTCTATTAATTCTTTCCTTTCCAGATTTATCTATACTCTTGCTTTACTGAAAGAGGGAATAGTTTTCTTAATAAACGATTTCTAATTTCTCAGTAGACTGTATTGTAACATTGTATCTAAAGAGTATTCTAAATGTGTTTATGGTCACATTACGAATTTCTTATTTTCTGCTAAATTTATACCTGAAAAAGCCATCACTTCACATATTGTAAAAGGAGATTTTTTAGGAATTGCTCGATAAATAAACAAGTATTAGCCTAAAAGCTTTTGAAAAACAATTATATATTCCTGGCTAATTTATTTCCTAACAGATTTCATCTTCCTTTAAGCTCAAATTTTTTATATTTTTTAAACGTAGATCTTAACATATGAAAAATCCTTCGATTTCGTAATCATCTCCTGAAGATAAAACGGCAAAACGATCCTATTTCAAATAATTTACCCAAATTAATAGAAACATAGGGATACTTATCATTCAAATCAGCCTATCAACAATTAGAGACATTATTTGTTTAGAATCCATCAGTAATAAAGGAAGCTGCATGGTGTATTTTTATCTCCTTTGCTTTCTGAAGACGCAAATGCAATAGCATCTTAACACAAGTTAGCAGGATCTGCTTAAATATAAATAAATAACCAGAAAAATAACTAAAGTTTGCAGCATTTTTACCTAAATAATAAGCCTTTTTATTTAAGGAAATATAGTATTAAACTATATTTCACTCTTTAGCATCATTTTTGCTTATAGTTCTTTCTATTTTAGTTATTAACTTGTTTGCTTATTTTTAAAGCCAAATGATTCCACTAAAAGGAGTTTTGTATTTAATTCTCCTTATGTATAAATTACTATTGCTTCATTGAACCTTATTTAGATTAGACAAGATTTACATACTAATTAGCTATTTTTCAGAAGATTTTGCATGACAGTCTGTTGAGTTCTGGAGTTTTATTTTAGAAGGAGTTTCAATTGAAGGACAGTAAGAAGTTTGTTAATATAGTAAGGAAGTAAATACTTTGATTAAATAAGGAAAGAAATAGATTAATTAGTATCACATCAAAGTTTAAAGTGCTAAATATATACTTTAGGCTTACTCTGAGAAGTTCATAAGATTGCATAGAGGATATCAATTCTTATTTAACTATCTGGCTTTAAAGCAGAAAGAGAGAGTTTTAATTAAAGGATACAAATATTTAAATTTCTGAAAATTGACCATAAAACTGTCTTAACTTTTAAGAAGCTAATTAATTATAAAATCAATAATTATTAAATCCATGAAAAGCTCTTAATTAAGGTATATATTTTAGCTTTAATACAATAGATAGAATTCTATATTAAGCATGAAATTTTAAGTTTGTACTTTTTAATAGATATATTTAAAGTTAATTAAATTCCTCTAAAAATAATAATTAAATGTTTAAATATAATAGAATTTATAAAATAAGATAGTTTAATATTTTCTATTATAAGAACTAACATTTTTGCTCAAAAATTAAGATTCATGAATATTTGATTATTGATTTGAGAATCACTTAAAACTTCTGTATGCTCTATATCCAGATACTTGAGTTATAAAAAAACTCTGAGCTCTCTGAAAATCCATTTAAAGTCTTTCTGTAAAATATAAGTTTTTTGTCAAATGATTCAGAACTAAAAAGGGATTGAGTAGAAAAAAGAGTTGCTTAATTTCTTTCAAATTTGTTTCTGAGTCTATTTTTAGAATAGAATATCCATCTCCTTAAACCCTTGCTGCTGTTATCTTTTCGACTTATTAAATCCGAAAAGTGTAATTTTGTTTAAAGATGATTTAATATAATTAAATATTATAGAAAAAAATAGTTATACATTAATTAAAAAAAATTAGTATTTTTCTTTAAATTTAGATTCATAAAAATGTTAATTTAAGTGTTAAGAATCGTAATATAAAAACTTCAACATACTCTATCTCCAGTAATTACTGCCATAAAACGTATATCCTCCTGAAAATCCAATTAATGTCTTGTTTGGTAAAAAAATTTCCTTGTCAAAATTATCACCAAGGCAAAGAGAGTGAACTTCAAAAGGTGTTTATAAAATTCTTTATTAATTTGTTTCTATCATTATTTTTTGTATAGATTACCCGTCTCCTTGAATTCTCATTGCTGTTATAATTTCGTCTTGCTATAGTTGAAAAGTGATGCTTTCATTAGATGAATAAATTTTTCCTATGGGGTTTCTTGGAAATAATTTTCCTTCTTTATTTCTTAGGGTAACTTAAGTGCCCTAAAGATACATATATTTGAATGCATTATCTTTATTGCATCCAATAAAATTATTTAACGTTTAAAAAAAAGAAAGTAATTGAATCTAAAGTGTAGATTTTTGATATCTACTTATCAATATAATCAGATACATTATAATTAGGATTCCCATATATTTGGTAATACTTATAATATCGCTTAATTCATTTATCTTTACTATCTATGCTGTGTTAGTATAATTTTAGTTAATTTTTGGAGTTTAAAGATAAGCAGCTCTGTATTCCATATGCATCAACAAATTGCTTTTATAATAAGCTTATGTCCTATTTTTTAAAGTTTTGGAAAATTACGTTAGTTAATTAATTCTCAGATAGGTCTCATTTAGTATCTAATAGGAATAGGATTTTTTTAAACATTTTAAAGCCATGCTTATTAATCATTTAGAGGAATAGATCCTTTTTGTAATGAAGTTTTCTTATATATCTTTTAATTAAATGCTTAGCTTTAAAAAAGAACTTGATCTTCGTTATATTGGGAGTTTTAATTAGAAATTTAACTAAATGTTTTAAGATAGCTAGTAAACATCTCGGTAGCAGCATAGTTAATATCAATGTTTTTATTTTTTAATTATCGCAAATCTTCTGCTTTAAAATCATATCTTTCTTATAAGATAGCTCCGTATGTGATCTACCAAATATAGAAGTTTCCATATCAATCATATAGCTAATTTATTGTAATGTTAGGGTTAGTAGAATTTACTAATTCATATACGGATTAAATGAAATTGCTTGTAAGATTATGACTTTTAAAGTCTATTGATAATTAATAAGCTTGGCAAGCTAATTTTACTTCTATACTAGCAAGGGTTTAAATTCTAGTTTCTTTTAGTTACTCTTTAAACTTTTTATTGTAAGAGAAAGCGTAATCATAAAAGTCAGAATGCTTTCTATCCCATTAAACTACTGCGTGTTGCCAACCACTAAAAAATTCAGAAAATTTAGAATCTCTTCAATCGTAAATATTCTCAAATTATGTAACTTGGCTATCAAATGAACAAATATCTAAATCAATAACTTAAACTTTATCAGGAATTAGTCAGAATCCATCCTGAGTTGTTTAAAATTACTGCTAATCGTTATCAGAACTTATTTATAGTTCATTTTAAGCTGCTTACTATTTCTAATTCAAACTGATAATGTCCAGTTTAAGATACTACTCAAACATAGTCTGGTCTGGATAACAACTGTAAGAATCAATTCCCTTAGACAAAGATTGGGGCAATAAAGGAACACTTTAGACAGCTAAGAATGCAAATAAAATTAAATAGGATTTCATATATAAATTAATTGGGTTTGAGCTTAAATATATAATTTATGATTAGCTTTTATTAGATTTATTTTTATGAGCAAAATATGAGCAAAATATGAGCATAATAATATGATAAAAGATGATAAACTAAGAAAAAATATTATCGATTTATGCTATTTGCTTGAGAAAATCTAATGCTATATTCTTTAATAACTTCAAAAATCTCTCTATTTATATAGTGATATATTTAGAATATTCTTAGACTGAAATAAATGTATCCTTATTTTCTTTGTAAGTAATAGCTTTTTAGTCTTATAAAAACAAAAAAAAGCAAATATAATTAAGATTTCTACTATCTTACGTTATAAGAGCAGGCAAATAGTTATTGAATTAACAAACTTTTTATTATCCTTTATTAGATATTGATTCTAAACAAGTTTGCTTCAAGTAATTAAAATATTTAAAATTAAAAAAAATGGATTAATCTCTTCGACTCTCAAAAAATTAACTTAGAAACCTAAAGAGAAAAGCGGCAAAAGAAATTTAGAAAAAATAATAACAATAGGAGGAGTCAAGCTCTTCTTCAGAAGGTAAAGTTATGGTAGGATAAATAGAGATAAGTTAACCTAAAAACGAAACTAATCAAAAACTTTAAATTTAATTAGACCAAATGTAAAAAGTAATCTCAAATTATGAAGAAACAACTTACAACTTAGGCGAAAAAATACGGGAACTAATGAGTAACATAGAAGATTAGAACAACGAATTACTAATACTTAGAAGATAACTTATCTGTAGCAAATTAATAACGGAAGAATAACTCTGAACTTAATCATAATAAAATTTTAAATACGACACAAAAATGGAAATAGAAAAAATACCAATAGAATTAAAAACAGAATTGAATCCAGAAAAAGAAATGATTGCTACAAGTTTCATTAAAAGATTAGAAAATATAGAAAATAAATTATCATAAAAAAGAACGAAATAAAGACAATAATACAAACTTTGTTGATGTTGCAAATCAAGTCAACATATTTTAAAAAAACTGTTGATAATGAAAGAAAATAAACGAATAAGAGCAGAAAAGAACATGGAGACAACTCAATAAACTATGAATAACTCCAACAGGGATCTACAAATAAATGCTTTTTGCAAGACCACTTGAACGGTTACAGTGGTAACCTTCCACTTAATAAAAAGGTCGTGGGTCACATCCACGTTAAAAAAACTGTCAGCAGGAACTGGTTGCAATTCCAGAGAATGCAAAACTCTACTAACTTTAAGTTTATTATTATTATTATTAAAATATTTAAACTTAAAATTTTCTAATAAAAGAATATGTAAACATTTAAGCGACTTCAATATAAATACTCATAAAAAAGTATATCAGTACTTAATAAAAAGTAACTAGCCTTGAAAAATAACTTTGGTCATAATTTAATTTTATGATGTTTTAGTATTCTAAAGATAAAGTAAAAAGTTTAATTTATATAAGCCATGTATAGAAATTATCTTTTCATTAACTATGCATTTAATTTATTATAATTATTAATATTCTAAGTTTTTATTTATCTCTATTCTGAATAATATTAAGATACTTATTTTTATTTAACTTGATATACAATTTTTTGTTTAATTTTAGCGAAATATTTCTAACATTCGCATTGCTATTTAGACTTTCTTTAATTATTTCGTAAGTATTTATAATTATTTTTATCAATTTTCCCTTAAAATATTTATCTCATGAACTTTGCTTATATTTTTAAAACTAATATTAATAGGTAAATTTTAATAAATAAGCTCGCTTTTAAGTTATATTCTTGCTATAAATCTAAGTTGTTTGGTTATTTCTTAATTATAATCTAATTCATATATACTTTATCTGATTTAATTATTGATGCTAGTGCTTATAATAATATAAAGCCTTTTCTTTATTTTATATATGTTTACAAATTAAAAAATCTCATGCTTTTATAATGTCAATTGTAGAGATTACATTTTATTTATTTTTTTGTTTTGAAAGGGAAATGAAATATTTAAGAGCAAGGTTTTTAAGATTTTATCTATTTTTATTTTAATTCATACTAGATTTTAATAATAACAGGATTATTTTAAGACTGTGATTTAAGAAATGCTTCAGACTTATCCTTATATCTACTTTTATATTAACTGGTAGATAATAAAAAAGTTTCTAAAATCTTCGCGATTTTGCATTTTATTCTTAAAAATTATACTTTCCAGTTTTTTCAACTTCTATTTCTTTCTTAATATTTAAGCTTAGATTAAATCTTATTTATTTTATGAATTCTATCAAGCTTATTAAAATAAAGAATTCATATAAATTTTCCAAACTTTTACCAAAAGTATTTTTAGGATTCTTGATAGTTTTCAAAGTTATAATTTTTAAATTAATTCATTTTTTCTTATCAGTTCTTTGAAATTCTTGCCTTGCTTGCATAAATTATTTTTTTCGAAAATAGCAAACTTTTTCTGTAATTTATAAGAATTTTTATTATTTCTATTTTACTTCTACCTTAAAAAGAAATTTGAAAGGCCTTTGTAGAAAACTGCCTTTAGGTATTTAATTTCTATGAAAAAGCTTATTTTCATTGTTAAGGTATAAAAATGTGACCACTTGATATTTCAAAACTTTAAATAAACTTTTTAATCTTCCAAAAGCTGAATATGGAGGCGAGGTAGTGTCTTGAAGTACTTAAAATGGAATCTCTGCTGCAATGGACAAAATTTATGCGAGTATACGATTAATTTTAAGGAAAACATTCTAAGCTTCAGGATCTACATTTAATGAATCATGCTATATAGATTTGAATTGAATATCCTTAATGCTCATTATGGCTCTGAGTTTTTAAAATTTATTACAAAATAAAATAGAAAGTATTGACTATCCATATTCAACTATAGGTTTGCTTTTCTGAAACAATTGGAAAGAAAAAGGATATCATTACTTCGACTACTTAAAAAATATTGCTAATTTATAATATTAAATTGGATAATCCAAAACATAATTGCAGTATAAAATCATTCGCTAAGCATATAAAAATGTAAATTTAGAATAAATTCTATACAGCTACAATCTAAAGACTTTATAGAATGCCTACTGCTAAAATTTATACTGAACAATTTCAAAATCTATATTCATGACAAGGAATTAACTATACTAGATTAATAAATCATATAGAAGAGAGATTATAAGTATATAAAGGCTTAGAAACCTATTATTCAGTTTCCTAATAGATCTTTAAGATCGTCATTAACCTGTTGATAGTTCTTTTTTCATTTGTGGAGATTATGATATTTTCGACCATATAATGGAATGTAATTACTATTATGATATAAGGGAATGTCTTTAGTTGAAAGAAGAAATCAAGCAATTAAAGATCTCCAAAAGTCTTTTTAGTTTAATCTTAAATTTAAATTTAAAGAAAATATAAAAAAAGTAGAATATAGGATACATTGACAAAAAAAGGTATCAAAATTCCTATTTTTAATCTTCAATTAATTAATTTTAACGAACAATTCTAATATTTCAAAAACATAATCAGATAACATAATTAATAAGGGAGATTAGAAAAATAGCGCAAGATAAGATAAATTATTCTTATTTATTTTTAAAAAAAAGCTAAATAGGGTGGAAAGCCCTTTCCTTCGGATGCTGCTTGGAGACCCAGCAAGGCAACTAAAAAATGAGCGCGGACGGAGGATAAATCGGAGGAAGAGAAACCAATGACAAGAGAAAGAAGATGTGACAAGCTGGAGAACTATGAATGCTAGGAGGAAACTTTCTTAATCATAGATCGGGGAAATGTATCCGTAATCGCATATTGCATCCTTATTTGGAAGGAAAAATTACAGGGACGTACTGCAGGAAGAGAAAACAAGGAAAGAGAGACATATTAAAAATTTTCGACATTAAATAAAATTAATTTAAAGAGCTACGCTCCAACTAGAATGTTACGCGCTTTATAATCCAATTTATTTATAGAAATTTTTTGTTAGGAAGAGTTATATTAATTAAGATTAACCAAAATATAAAAAGCTAAAGCATAAATTTCATTAAAGCAATATAAATTATTCTTAGCTCTTTTATTTTCTTTTATAAACTCAATTTTAGTAATCTATTAAATTAGTGTATCTCAAGTAATTCAATAAATGAGTGAAACTTAATTTAAATATTAGAATAAATAAAATATTTACTATTTTAGCTTATTAAATAGGCTCATATATAATAATTAGAATTAAGCTTAATTTTTGCTTATTAATAGCCTTATCTTTCTTTAATTACTTAATTATTTTTAATTTATTATTTATTTTACTTTTCTATTTCCTTTAAAGTTTTTTCTAGTTCTAAGTTTAAAGTTTAAGCTTATACAATTTAATATCCAGTTATGTTTTGAAATGTTTCTTTTCATAAATGTTTCTATATCATAAACTTTCATTAGATCTGAAGATCTTAATAGATTACCTATTCTAAAATTTAGGATTTATAATATAATATTTTGATGATATATTAGACATTGATAGCACTAGAGTCTATATACTAAACTGGTTTTGGTTATATTTTAAAGGTGTTTATAAGTGTTCTTTTATATAACTCTTTCTTAAGGATAATGTGACTTACTAATTTATAATATAATTTCCTTATTTAATGATTATAATTAAAAAAGCACATCACTTAGTACTTAAGATCTAAAGAAATTATCTCTATTAGATAAAGAAAGATAATGCTATTTCTCTTTTTACTGTCAGACTTTTATATCTTGAAGTTGTGATTAATTGATGCGTTTTTATGAATAGACCATGTAAGAAATAGATTCTAGTCTATTAATGTCTAATATATCCTAAAAAAGATTATATTATAAATCTAAAATTATAGAATCTGTAATCTGATAACTTCTTAAATCTAACCAAAAGTTACAATATAAAGGAAATAATTATAAATATTTAATATTTTCAAATTAATTGCTTAGTATACTATACTTTAGGAACTTCAAGTTCTTACAATTTCAGTTTAAAATAACAATTAAATATCTATTAAAATAGAAAGAATACAAGTTATTAGAAGTATAAGACTAAAAGAATTTCATTTACTAAAGCAAGCTAATATATTTTGTAATCTCTTATTAGATTTACTTTTATGGTCATTTACTTTTTATTAATCAAGTTTCTAATTAAACCTTATATAAAATACATATTTCAACTTTTCATTTTTGTTTCCATAAATGAAATCCTTGGTGCTTCTCTTCGCTTTTCAGCTCATATGAAGCGTACCTTATTTGCCACGATTTATTGGTAAAGGACTTGACATACACAGTAGCCACCCTGATTTAAGCTAATATGTGGAATTTTTGAAATTGAACATTTTTGAATTCTCCTATTAGAAATAATAAACAACTGAAGATGAGCTCTGGTTAATTCCTGATTACGCCTAAGAAGTTGATTTAGACACCTGTTCCTTTAATGCCCAAATTTCAGAATATTATGGTGCTATTAAATTTAAAGAGGCAAAAATTGCTAAACTTGTCGGCGGATCAACAGCCTTCAATTCCGAAAAAACGAAAAAGACATCGAATTATGATAAATATGCCTTTTCTAATAATAAGGATTATTAGAGTAATGTTGACGACACTTTAAATTATAACATCATTACTATAGAAGTGAAATAAGCTTGCGAAGCTTACTAAATAGCTATAGATTATCTTAATCATAACTTGACCAGCAGCTTTATTAAATCTGTCTATTAACTAGTTGATTCTTAAGATCCTAACATCGCTATTAACTAGCTATTCGATAGATATGGTAGCTTTTATGTTTAGTAGATCACATATGGTGCCGTTTCAAAAGAGAGATCTGATTTAAAAATAGAAGATTACAAATATTTAGAAAAATAGAATATTAACATTAACTTAGCTGCCACTGAATCTTTGTAATAGAAAACTAAATAAAATTCTAAAAATAAGAAGATAACTACCAACGATGATTCTCAAAATTCTTAAAGTACTAGCGTTTAAGAATCTATTGATCTAGCTTTAACTTTTAAGTCTAAAGTTTATAAATTTACTTCAATCTAAAAAGGTTCAATTCCTAACAGCGACTAATAGGAATGGTATTAAAATGTAAAAACTAATCCTACTCCCATAAGGTTTTAAATAAGACCTATATGAGAACTAATTAACAAAGATAATTTTTATAAACTAAATAGCTAATAAATTAACTTACTATAGGACTAGTTCTACGATGCTTTTGAGTATAGAGTTATTTACCTTCAAACACCTGAAATTTACTACAGCTTTGTTAAAAGCTAAGCTTAGGTAGTAAAAATAAATGAAATGTAAGATAATATTAATATTACTAATCTAAATGGAAGACCTTAAGAGACCGGAAGTGATTTTATATATCCACAGATGTAAAGTAACTACGATATAGACTCAATTACCTTCTTTTTCAGTTAGCTTTCGACATTTACAGGTTGCTATAAAGATAACTATTTCAAGTATATGTTTCTTTAGGGTACTAAAGTTGTTATAAGGGATTAAGGGGGGTAATTATTTTAAAAAGTCGCTTTAGGGAAAATCTATTCAACTGCTGAAAACTACACTTTTCAGCTGTAAAAAAATGAAAAGATAACAGCAATGAGGATTCAAGGAGATGGGTACTCTATCCAAAAAATAACAGCAGAAACAAGTTTGCAAAGAAATTTAGTAACTCCATTTTCTACTCAACCTCTTTGTAGTTCTGAATCATTTGACTAAAATATAATATTTTAAAACAAGACTTTAATTGGATTTTCAGGCGGATGGAGTTTTTTTAACTAGAACATCTGGAGATAGAGTTTGCTGAAGTTTTTATACTATGAGTCTTAAATCTAAAACTAATATTTTATCTTATTTTAAATAAAAATGGTAGTGTTTACAATTAATAATATATAACTATCTTATTTAATCTATTCTATTATATTTAAACATTTAATCATTCTTTAGAGGAATTTAATTAACTTATTATATGCTCTCCTTCTAGTTTTCTTAGTAGAATATATCTTTCTTTTGTGCTTATCTTATATCTACAATAAAGTATATAATTCTCAAATTTCTTGTCAATATATAAGTCTATGTTATTGTATTAAAGTTAAAATATATACCTTAACTAGCAGCATTGAGTTATATGGATTTATTAATTATTCATTTTATAATTTATTACCTTCTTAAAAATAACTGGGAAGCTCTCTTTCTATTTGAAGCCAGTATGTAGTTGCTTTTAAAAATTTATGCTTGCAGTATCAATTTAACTAAAAGCAAAATCTTAACTGCTATTTTATTCACATCGCTTTATCTCATAAAATTATAGCATGCTAATCATTAAAAGACTTAGTTGGAGGTAAATAAACTATAATATAATTTAGTGCCTTGCTAAGCATACTGAAAACATAGTTATAGCTGCTAATTAAAGATTTATTTTGGATCTTCATCAATATTGAAATCTTAAAATAGAGAGATAGCAAACTAATACTAATTTTATAGAGTTAATTTGTAATTTACAACTAAGAAGGAGAGGATCAATTCATTAGAATCTGATAAATGCAAGTAACTGTAAGAGAGTTATAATTAAATACCTACAGTATTAAAGCTTATCAAGCTTTAAATAAAGATACATCACAGAAATTGTTAACTTTTATGACTAACTGATTAAAGAGCAATAACCAACTATTTAAGATGTAGCTCTACTTAAACGTTTCGTGAAACCTTTCTAATTGATAAGCTTACTTTAACTGTTCCTTTACAATAAGACAAGGAATTTAAACTTAAACTTAATCTTAATATTTAGAAGCTTAGTACTAATAAAATTTAGTTAAATAAGCAATCTTACAGAGTAAATTTAGCTGGTTAGAATTTCTTAAAGCTGGTATAATCAAAAATTAAATTTAGACTTTACTTTAAATCATTTTAAATAATAACATAATTTAAGAGAAATCTAATCAATTATCAGAAATTTATCCAAGACTTAAGCTGAAAATTTAAGTCTCAAAAGAAAACACATTATATTAAGAACTTGCCTCTATCCAAGCTTTCAACAGTTAAGTATAAAATACTATAGAAGAACAATCAATTAATGCACGATTTTAGTTTAAATACGCCTTAAATTTTATCAAAATAGATTACTAAAGAAGAATCTTATATGAAATGATCATTCTAAAAGAAGAGATATATCTATTAATGAGGAATCAACTAAAGAAAGTATAGCTAATACATAAATAAAATTAAAATAGACAATAAATTACTAGAATAACCAATAAAAGGAATTTACATTTTAATTTAGTTTTATCATTAACACCCTAAGAGTAGATGAGAACTTTTACATATTTAAGAGATGAAAAAGGGATTTAATATATATGCATTTCTATAATTAAAAAGATGGTGGGAGCTGAGATTGACCTTCTGAATCATACTTTCTGGTTTTATGGCTAGGAACAAGTTCCTTTTCTGTCGCTGAGAAAGTCCCTGGTCAAAGTTAACCTTTGCAAGGGAACGCCTTCCTCTTGATTATCCACTTCTGGTAGGGGCTTGAAGCCTGACTGCCCATAGCGATGGAGCTCCCTGGCAGCTGCTTTTCGAAAGTAACAGGATATCCCCGTTATCCCATGAAGGGAGTGTTGGGGTAGTTAAACTGCAAGAAGTTCCAGTCCAAAAACTCTTTTAGCTTAAAATTAATTAAATTAATATATATACGTTTCTTTATGAGGATTTCTTAGAAGATTTTAATTTTAGGAAAATAAAGATAGGACATTAAGCATTAATCCTATATATAGCAAATAAGTATCCGTATAACAGTTAAATTAAAAAATGATTTTTATATTTTTCAATAAACGAAATCTAAACATAATAAACTTATATTCCTATTGTTTATGAAAAATACCGCATTTATTTCTAAAGTGCAAATAATCGATGTGAGGATGACTGCTTATTAGTAAAAAATTAACTTTATTTTTCAAAACTTCCTTAACATTTGGAAAATGTTAAAAATGTAAATTTACTTACTGCCTCATGTTATAGCAACGAATGAAATGAAAATTTAGATAAAGATATAGCATATAAATACCTCAATAGTATTATAAATTTTAACAGTCAAATATCTGCTACTTTTGTGGTGACTTTAATGCTTTACTTCCTAATTATGATAATAACTAAACTCTAATAAATAAAAATACTAAATAATTCAAGATTTTATAATAGCAAATGGATCAATCATTTGAAATAGTTAAGAATCTAACCTTTTCATCCTTAGACTCATATTTGATGCTATTGCAATTATTATTTATTAGCAACCTAGCATTAAATTCTAATTATTTTGCAGATTTTCTAGTTATTCAAGATTCTGGATTAAATACTGATAATTTCCCTTAAAATATTACCTTGAAATAAAATTAAAAAGATATAGATAAGAAAAATAATGACATTAACTCTAGAAAATGTCAAAATTATAGGATTCACAAACAAGAAACTAATAGTAAAGTGTTTTCTAGGACATTTTTAATAGTTTAATAACTTTACCTCAACACTTTTAAATTTTATGCCAATTTATTTAAAATCTAATTAATTGAAATCCATAAACTGCACTATATCTTAAAATTGGACAAAACATTACTGCAAATTACTAAGTTTTCTTTGAAAATATTACTTAAGAAAAGTAGGATAATATTACATATTAGAGAATTTTTTGCTTACATGGATATTATAATTAGGAAGTTACAAGTCTTTATCTGGTTAAAATAAATTTTATAAGCATTTTTTACACAAATTTTGGAAATGGAAAAAAGCAAACGTAAAATATAGATAACTCAACAAAAAGCCTTAAATAATGTTCAACCAAACGAAAAACTTAATTAATCCAAAATTCGAAATAAAATGAATTTTAGTTCTAATTAACAATGACATTTTATAGAAAATTTAGAGAATCAAGTTTTTGATAAATATTTGAACTTAAGTTAAGAAGAAACTGATACTTCAAATAGAAAAATTGATGAATTATATAAAAATAAACCTTTTATCTTAAATAAACTAAGTCAATTTTAAAATAAATCTCTTTTCACTGACTGAGAATTCTAAAAATAATAAAAAATTAGCGAATAATAAAGCCATAGGTAATGCAAAGTGGAATTTATCAAATATGCGAGTGAAGAATTGCAAGTTTTGTCAATAATATTTCAGAACATTTTCTGTATTAAATGCAGTGAAGGAATGAATATTCTTCCTATTTTTAAATAATGATGTAAGATTTATTGACGAAACTAACGTCCATTCTTTTACTAATCTATTTATCAAAAATATATGACAAGCAAGTAACTCAATAATTATATAAATACATTTAGATAGAAATATTTATCATCCAACTTAATTTGGATTTATTCGTAAACACTCTAAAACCTAACAAATTTGAAATATCTAATAAATTATTGATTTACATCATAGTTGGTCACATTAAGAGCAAGTAATAACTAGCCTAATTGATTTAGTGAAATGTTCGATACTATATCAAGAAGAATACTATTTGCTCATTTAAGAAGACTAAGACTACTCTTAAACTTAATTCTTGCTTTAGATCGTTTTATGGCATCAGTGATGCTAATTTTTTTTATTGAGAGTTATCTTGCAAGATAAATTTAAACTAAAACAGAGTTCTATAAGGAAGTAACCTAGATCAAATATTGAAACTTTATAATATGATATAGTTACATAATAAAAATATGTCAGTATTCAAATCAGGATTTTTCGCGGCTCCAAAATAGCAAAAATTATAGACATCCTAGAGAGGTAGGAAAAGGGCACCAAAAAGATCAACCATCAAATTGAATCTCTCACTTCTGAAGAAAAGTATATGAAATTTTTTAAAAGTATTATGCGCTCGGAAGTCTCGAGTCTCATCACAACGCAAACTAGTTATGATTAGCTGATAAAGTGACACTGGACCTCCTGGAAAATGTCAAAAAAATATAGAAAGCCAATAATAGACTGATGGAAAAACTTGAAATTACAGAGGAAATTGAATCGAGACTCATGACTTAAGAAAGAGACCTTAACGCATTTTAAATATTTCACAAGACCAGAACAATTAATTATGGCACATCAATAGAAGCAGAAAGAATTTATCAACAAATAGAAGAAAATCAACAAAAATTGCAGCGTTAAATGGACCTACAAGAATAAGGAAATTACCAGTGATAATCGAAGAAGAAAATAATTAAATATTTAAACCTGAACGAGAAGCAAAGAGATGTTATTATTGTAACTCTCGAATGCATATATGGAAAAGATGTTAGAAAACTCAAAAATTTAAATTAGAATACTGAAATTACTGAAAGAAGTTGGTAAAAAGAGTTGAGACAATTCAACTAAAAAGAGAAAGAGAAAGATTATATTGCAGCAAAAAACGGAAAAATACACAGATAAAAGATATCAATCATTATCTAGACGAAAAAATACCTAAAAAACATTATGGAATGCAAGGAGAAAAGTGTAGAAACATGTGATTTTTTATATTTAGCCTCTAGAGAAATCTAGAGGTTGGTGGGAAAGAGATTGAAATATCTGCAAGAACACCAAGCATTTAATTTTGTATTTGTATTTGTATTTATTATAATAATAAAATGACACCTAAGAAACAACCCTCTTTTGACTCATTTATTAAAAAATAAGAGAAATAATAAAACTTATCAGAATAAGGTCCTTAATTAGATTAAGAAAAATAATTTAAGGAAGCTTAAACATAATCAATTTATTAGCGAATAACTAAATACAATACGAATTAAAATAACAAAGATAAAGAATAGAAAAACTAGAAAAATTGATTTAATAGCTGGACTATAATTCACAGCCATAGAAGAAACTTTATATAAAATTTAATTGTAAATAGTAGGTAAATTGAAATATACTGATAAATAATTATTCAAGAATCCTCCAATATTTTAATTCCTATTTTCTTAATTTTAATATCAAATAAAACAACTTTAAGAAAGGTAAGAATAATAACAAGCAGTAATTTAAAAATCATAAAATTAGTAATCCAGCATTCCAATGGAAAATTAAATCTGAATAATAATAATAAGATATAAGCAAGATTAATTTCTATCGTAAAAGGATTCGGTGCTATATATGCTAGAAGAACCATTGCTGAAAAAGATGTTGAAAGAAACTTAAATTGAAAGAATTAATAAGAAATAAATATTAAACGATTTTTTCTGCTTTTGATTAGCAATGACAGAACTAATATATAGGAAGAAATTTTATAACTCAAAAATATAGGAATATAACAATTGAAGAAGAACCAGAAGAAAAAATGGATCTTGGGGAGATAAGGATGACGGACTAACGAAGTCTTACAAATCCTTTATTTTGGGAGAGAATCTGCTTTTAGAATAGCAATCTCTAAAGCTGATGCAATATTATCAAAGTATGAAATAATTTTTCTGCATTATTTTAAAACATTTGTTGTGCTTTTATTTTATCTAAAGCAGAGTATGTTGACGATATTTTACCTTGGCTAAATTGTCAGGATTTAAAGGAATTTATGATAAAATAACTGTACCTTAAAGACTAATATCAAGAATAATTTTTAAATCTTCTTAATCTACTTTAATGAATCTTACTTAATTGATTTAAACTGATCTCTTTGTACACTTGAAAGCAATTAAATTTACTTTAATTTAAGACAAATTAATCAAAAAATTCAAGACTCTGAAAAAGTGTTTTTATTGTCAAAATGCTCTTAATACAATTTACCACATTGGAGATTTTTAAGTAAAAGTCCTATATAGAAATTAAACAGAATGCAAGTTCAAAGAATTTAACAATTTATAAAATAAAAAGTTAGTCTAATTTCCTCTAGAAATGTCTCTAAAGAGATTAACTCGCGCCTAACGCGAGAAAACACATTGATTAAAAAAATATGATTAAAGTTAATTCCTTTAGGTAACTTATACTAAATTTAATAAATATCTTATTTAAGAGACAATTTTTATTTATAAACTGAGAATATACTCATTCAATAAATAAAATGAATTAGATTAAGGTATATTCCAATCTAATTCAGTACATTTTGTTTATGTAGTTAAGATTTTGAATATAAGCACATATTTAATTAATTTTAGTATAGAGATATTGCCAGGATTTTATTAGTCGTAAAATGATTGCAAAGAGATTAGCATTGTAATAATAATAATAATAATGAATTATAGTGATATCACCCTTGTTGGGTTCATCATTTTTAAAAAGTTTAATAGTTTTGTTAAATTTTTCATTTTCAGTTTTCTTATGGTTTACTTTCCTAAAGTTACATGTATTGCTGTAGTGCATTTTCCACTCTTAATCGTTGGAAACTAATTCAATCGAACTCCATTCCAAGCATTTATCGATTTCTTCTTTATTGTGCATATGCAATGTCCATCAGTATTTCACTTCCAATATACATTTTTTTCCTATATACGAGTCCTTCTGGAGTACAGTATAGATTACTTATGGATTTCCGTAACTAAAAGTTTTCTATTCTTATTTTTATTAAAATTTTCAACATTATCTTAAAATATGTCCATATTTCCTTCAATACCAGCATTACTTTTTATTCTTTACTATAGTAATTTTTGCTGGTCAAAGATTTGGTTCCACATCCATGGAATCATTTGTTGTTGTATTTTTTAAAATAAGCTTTCAGGCAATTACGCTAATTGATAATTTGGATTCTATTTGTTCAATTTTCAAATTGACATGTTGGGAATTTTTGTTTTTTAGTATTTAGGTGCTTGACATTAGGTATGTTATTTTTCCTTCTAGTTCTTATACGTTTCTTAAAAGTTTAAAATTATCCTATTGCATAACTTTGAGTTCTTGAAGAATATTTTGTTGATCATAAAACAATTGAGATGGATCCTATTTAGAAGGGACTTATTGCAAGAAATTTTCATTTTTAAATATTTTTTATTTTAACATAACATAATAAATTAACTTCGGGCCTGCCATTATTAGGCTAACCACGGATTAATGTGCTAATAAAGAAATTTTAAATTTCCTTTCTCCTTCCTTTAATTCAAAAATTTTAAACCCTCTTCCCTTAAAACTTGTGGAAGCTGTCGAAGGCCGGGGTTGAATCTCATTTAGAGTTCTCATTCGTGTACAAATGTCGGTCTTGAGTAATCTTCTATAATTAAAAATCTTAGTTAAATTAAATTTTGCCTCAGCTGTACCTTGCTCTTATCCAAACTTCTATCCAAGTTTACGGCATATAATAGGAGAATTTCTGAGACACGGAATACAGAATAAAACTTGCTTATTATGATATTGATTTTCAAGCTATTCCTTAGCTTGAGACTCACCTTCCATATTTTAAATTATATTGGAAAGATATTAATAAAAAATTAATTTTATATGACTAAAATTACTTTCGCCAAAACTAAACTACAAATTAATTCCAATAATTGGCAAAATTATCAATATCTTTCACAATGATTTACTTAAAAAGGCAATTACAAATTTTAAAATAAAATAAAACTAAATAAATTCCTTAGTAAAGAGTGAAACGATGAAGAAAACTGGGACTAGATATAGCATGATGATTGAGACTAAGAGATTTGATAAAGATAAATTTTTATTTTAGCAAAATTTGCATGTGTACTCAAAGTAACGATGTCAAAATACTACAAAATATAAAAAATGGTTTTAAATTTAACTTTAGAATTATTAAAGATAAATAATTAATATAGATTAACTTAGTAATAGTGAATACTTAAAATTTATTAATTTTACTTTTTTTACTAAATTGCATTCCTTTTATTTTTACTTGCTTATACTGCTTATCTTCGTCAATTTTTAAATTATCTATTATAATTCGTTAAAAATCTATAAGCTTAAATATTAGCTTAAATCATCTTATAATTAAAAAGAACTAAAGAAAAGTTTGCTTTTGAGTAATATGAGGTAAGAAAATAAAGCTGTGAGAATATATTTGTTTTAGTTAAAGAGAACAAAATTTAAAATAAATTAAGAAATAAATATAGTGATTAATGGAGTTTCTAACATAATTAGATGATTCAAATTAATTTTATTTATTTAAAATTATACTCTCATGCTCTGAGCATTAAAAGTTAATTAATAGCTGAAATTAAATTAAACAGAAAAAACAAGCATCTAGAAATCTTAATCAGCAAGAACTAAAAAATATTACTATAATCATTCTATTTAAAATTAGCGATGAAAGCATATAAGTTTTCATCAATTTTATCTTTAAATTTCTTAATAGTCCTCACTATATTTTTTGTAATTTAAATTTATCAATAGATTTAGTCCTAGAGAAGTATTTTTAAAATTATATATAAAGCACAATAAAATAAGATTAAATCTTAAAATAAATTAAGTAGAAAAGCATTCTGAAATAGATTTAAATTAAAATATATAATATATAATTGTTCAGTCTTTTAATTCTAATTTTATTCATCTTATTTTCTTATTAAATCGTCCTTAATAACTTCAACATAACTATTGAATATATCTAGGATTATATTTTTATAATTAAAAATTCTTCATAAAATTTCCTATAAACCTAAATTATTTTAGTTAACTTTATAAATAGATTAATATAAATAAATATTATTATATTATAATATAAAATCGATGTCGGCCGCGCCAGCCAAATTAGTAGGTAATCTGGCGCAGTGTATACTACATTACGAGTAATCTCGCACTAGATGCCACCACAGGGAAGGGTGATAAGCTCTGTTGAGACGTACTTAACTTACCCCGAGGGTTCTCTCTAGCAGTATGAAATTTTGACTGACGGGCCTTCTAATTACCGGCTTAATAACTATCTCTTATTTGGACCTTATTCAAGAAGAATGAAGCATTTGACTCAAGATTTTAAAATAATTTTTAATAAGAAGATTCCCCATTTGGAGAAGTTGACATGACTTATCGGACCTCTAGAATTTAACAAGAAGCATGAGAACATTTTTTAATATTAAATATTAGTATTGAAAGGGCTGCGCGCCAATGAGGTGCTACGCGCTCTATAATAATTTTTATTTATTTATTATTATAATATTATTTTTTAAAACCGCCATAGTTGTTCGAAGGTGATCAACAAGGTCATCTTCATCAGAGGTTGGGAATTTAAGTACCCATAATTGACACATGTCGTCTTCTGCTTTGGTGATGCAATGAGACACAATCCTGCCATATCCTTAGACCTCCAGCAAGTATTAAAGATTACGAGTATTCTAAAATTATATCAGTATTGAACATTTTTATCAGTACTGAATAATTATACCAGTATTGAACAAGGTTTACCAGTATCTGATAATTTTATCAGTAACAAACATTCTTGTCAGTATGAAACATTTTTTTAAAGAGCTGCGCACCAACGAGAGTGCTACGCGCTCTATAATCAATTTATTTATTTATATTTATTTATTATAGTGCGCTTAGTACCTCGTTATCGCGCAACTCTTTCAATATTAATATTTAATACTAAGAAAAAATGTTCTTATACTTCACGTTAAAATTCTAATAGTTCAAAGATTCACATCAGCTTCTCCAAATGGGGAATGTAATTATAAGATTATTCTCGAAACTTAAATTAAATGTTTATGTCTTCTTGAATAAGATCCAAATAAGAATTAGTTGTTAAATCATAAATAGACCCGTCAGTCAAACTTTCATACTGTTAGCGAGAAATATCGGGAAAGTTAATCTTGTCTCTTCTGAACTTGTCCACCCTTCCTCGTGGTAGCATCTAGTGCGCGATTAATAGAAATGCAGTATAAACTGAACCAAATTGCCTAATAGTACTTAGACTGCAACCGACATCTATTCTATATAATATATAATAAAATAATAATCAACCAAATAAGAAATTACTTAAAGCTATTTTTAATCATATTTTAGTTACTTTATCATTCATATCTAATTCTGCATTTCTATTATTACGTTAATTTTCTTTTTTGTAGCAAGCTAATATTTTTTTCTCCAGTCTAAGATGCCTCTCTGAATTTAAGATTTTATCTCTTATAAAAATAAGCTTATGCTATCTTTTATATTAGTTCGCTAAACTTAATTTAAGCCATTTGATAATAAAATTTTTTCCAAATTTAAAATAAATTTATTATTTACAGAATGCATAAATATTGACTCTTAAATTAGAAAAGAGAAGCTTCTTTAAGATTATGAAATAGATAAAAAATAAATGAAATATAACTAAAAATAATAATAGAAGCTATATAAAGCTTAATAATTGCGATTTAATTTGCTTTATAATACCAAACCTATATATTCTACTATCTCTATATATAACTAATTTTTTATATGCATTATAATTAAAGAAATACTCTTAGTGTTTATTTAGCTTAGCATTTATCTGCTTTAAAATTAAGACTTGAAGAGTAAAATTAAATAGTAATTTATACAGTTTGTATATTTAAATGACTGAATTAGAAATAAATAGAATTTTGAAAATTTAATTTGGAAGCTAGCAAATTAAATAATTGCTTTTAGGACTTAAAGAGCATGTTATAGTTAAATGATAAATAGTTAAAGCAGACTTGCTTATTTTTATTGGATATGATATATATCGTAATCAGATTGCTTTTACAAAATTTAAAAGACTTGGATTGGTTAAAAATTGTTGTTAGGTTGAGAAGACAAATGGAATCTTTCAATTTCATAATAATTTAAGGTTTTTGCTAAAATAGGTAAGGATATAAAATAGCTCCATTGTTAAATAATTTATTTCATGCAAAAATTAATTTTCATGCTGTATAACTATTAAATTATAAATGTCAGAACTTTAAGCTCCAGTAGATTTTATGACTTCACCAGATAACTTAGATACAAATTTGTAGTCGTAAAGAGATTAACTTAAAGACCTTAATTTGGAAAAATCTGGTTTTGACATGAAAGAAAAAGTTTAAGAAATAGAATCTCCGTCTAAGAGGATAAAATAAAAAGCTTCTCCATTTATTAATGAGGTTGAAGAAAACGAAGGAATGTTCAACATTTTTAAAGAAACAACTTCAGGTGAAAGATTTCTTTTATTTGTTGGAACAGTATTTGCTATATGCATAGGTGCTATTACTCCACTTTTTGCAGAAACTTTTGGATAGGTTTCAAGCAGTTTAGGACCAACGTCTACTAGATTCACCATTTACGAAGATATTAGAGATGTTTCTGTTAATCTATTTAGTATATGCTTAGTTCAACTGCTTTTCAGCTTTATTTATACCACTTGCTTTGTTTATGTATCCGTTCAAATGTCTATAAAAATGAGAAACAAGTTTTTATAAGCTATTTTAAGCTAAGAGTAAGCATGGTTTGATAAATAGCCAGACATAAGTGGTTTAGCTACTAGATTAAATATAGACTGTGATCAAGTTTAGAAAGGTACTGGAGCTAAACTAGCTAAAATCATAACTGATTTTAGTTAAATGATTGTTGGTTTTGCATATAGTTTCTATAAAGGATGGCAACTTGCTCTTGTTCTTTCAGGTTTACTTCCTTTCTGCATCGGGGCAGGATATTGGTGGATTAAAAGACTACAAGCCACAAATAAATTGAAAAAAGAAGCGTATACGCAAGCAGGAGGATTAGCAGAAGAAGTTTTAGGTAACATAAAAACAGTAGCAGCTTTCAATGGATAACTGAAAGAATACACCAAATACGAAAATTCTCTTCAACAAGTCTTAAGTAAATCTCTTAGAAACAACTTTGTGTTTGCAATAGGAGGAGCATTATTCTTTTTCTTTTTTATACTAGTCCATTGCTTAACTTATTTTGCAGGAAGTCACTTTATTGACTTGGAATTAGAAATAAGAGGTGAAAAGTATGATGCTGGTGTTGTTTTAGCCGTTAATCTTTGCATGATGATAGCTTGCTTTTCTCTTACAATGGGACTTCCTTGTCTTAAAGAGTTTTACGATGCACTCAGCGCTAGTAAAAACTTATATTCCATTATTAATAGAAAATCATAAATTGATTTATATACTGGAAAGATAGTATAGAAGCTCGAAGGAAGAATAGAGTTTAGAGATGTTTGCTTTAAGTATGAAAATTAAGAAAATTACGTACTAAATCATTTCAATTTGACTATTGAAGCTGGCCAAACTTTTGCTTTGTGTGGTCCATCAGGATAAGGAAAATCAACGGTCATTTCTCTTCTATAAAGGTTTTATGACCCTAATTCAGGAGAAATCTTGTTAGATGATTAGAATATTTAACTTTTGAATTTCTCTCACGTAAGAAATTTCATTTCCTTGGTTGGCTAAGAACCAGTACTTTTTTCAGGAACAATTGAAGATAATATTAGATTTGGTAGTTTGCAAGCAACTGAAGAATAAATAATACTAGCAGCTTAATAAGCTTAAATTCATAGCTTTATTTTAAGCAACAAGGAGGGATATAAAACTTTTATTAATGCAGGAGGAAGTAACTTATCTGGTGGCTAAAAGTAAAGAATAGCCATTGCTAGAGCAATTGTAAAAGATCCTAAAATTCTTTTACTAGATGAGGCAACAAGTGCTTTAGATAGAGAAGGCGAGAAAGAAGTGTAAAAAGCTATAAATTCAGTGAAATATGGAAGAACTGTTTTTATAATAGCTCATAGACTTGTAACAATTTAAAGCGCGGATAAAATAGGTGTTATAAATCAAGGAAGAATATGGCAACTTGGAACACATTAATCTTTGATGGCAGAAGAAGGTATTTATAGAAGTTTAGCAGCTGCTGATGAAATGGCTACTAAAGAAAGAAAGAAGAAAGAGAAAAAAGTATAAGTATAACAAGATGAAATCTTTTTGCAAGAAACCAAATCTTTAACTTCTATTAATGAGACAAATGAACAATAAAAAAATGCAATTTCAAGAAGTTTTGCTGTAATAAAAAATAAATTATGGTTTTTAGTAATAGGATGCTTAGGTGCTTGTGGTAATGGATGTGGATATCCAATGTAAGGAATGCTTATGATTTAAAGTATGGAAACTTTAAGTGAGTTCGGAGATGATTATGAGAAGAAAAATAATATGACCAGCTTGTTTTGGTTTTTGCTTGCTATATACTTACTATTAATATTTTTTACCTAAGTTAGTTGCTTTGGATCATTTAGTGAACATTTAACTGACAAGCTTCGAAGATTATCAATGCAAAGTGTTCTTTACTAAGATGTTGGATACTTTGATCATGAGAAAAATAGTTCAATCAAAGTTTGCTAGAGACTTTAAGATGATTGTGTGAAAGTAAATGGGGCTGCAGGTTAAGTTTTTGGTACAATATTTATGTCTTTATTTGCAGTTTTTGGAGGCCTTGCTGTTTGCTTTATTTTTTGCTATTGAGTTGGAATTTTAATGATAGTGAGCATTCCTATAAACGGTCTTTTCATAATTACTGCAGCTAGAATTGAGTTTTTAGGAGAAGTAGGGAATACTTCATCTTAGGAAACTTCACAAATTGCAAGTGAAGCTATAGTAAATGTCAAAACAGTAAAATCATGCAATAATGAGTAATATATTGCATAAAAGTTCGCAGAAACTCTTCAAAAAAATAGCGTTAATTCATAATATCAATCTTGCTCAAGTGGGATTGTTTTAGGAATGGCTAGATTTGTGATGTGGGGTATGTTCGCTATGTTTTTTATATTTGGAGCTTTTATTTAGAGAGATGATGAATCATTCAAATTTAAGGAAACAATGATTGCTTTAATGTCTGCTATTTTTGGATTCTTAGCTATAGGAGACACTCAAATTTATGCTCCAGACATGATCGGTGGAAAAACAGCTGCGGCGTCAATATGGAAAACTATTGATTAGAAACCAAAATTAACTGGATAATTAGAAAATAAACCTCAGATAACTGGAAGAATAGAATTCAGTAAAGTCGAGTTCAAGTATCCTACTAGGCCTGATCAATAAATTCTAAAATCCTTTGACTTAATTATAGATGAAAATAAAACAACAGCTTTAGTTGGCTATAGTGGAAATGGAAAATCAACTATAATTTCTTTAATTTTAAGATATTATGAAATTGAAAGTGGAACTATTATCTTCAACACTTCAAATGGACCTTAAAACTTATAAGATATCAATATATACCACTTGAGAAGTTAGATTGGACTTGTAGGATAAGAACCTGTACTCTTCTAAGGGACAGTAGCAGACAACATTTAATATGGAAGAGAAGGTGATATTGAAAAAATTAAGGAATGCGCTTAAATTGCTAATATCAACCTTGAAAGATGTCCTTTAGATAAAGAAGTAGGGTTGAAGGGAAGTCATGTTTCCGGAGGAGAAAAGCAAAGAATCGCTATAGCAAGAGCAATATTTGCAAATCCAAAATTAATGCTATTAGACGAAGCAACGAGTGCACTAGATAAGGAAACGGAAATTAAGGTTTAGGAATCAATATAAGCAGCTTTTAAAAATCGCACAGTTGTAGTGATAGCTCATAGACTAAGCACAATTAAAGAAGCAGATTAGATTTGCGTTATAAACGAGGGTAAAGTTGTTGAGCAGGGGACTCATAATGCTTTACTTTCCCATGAAGGACTTTATTATCGTTTAGTCAGATCTATGGCATGAATTTCTAACATTTTAACTTTGAATCTTCGTTTATTATAAAAATAAAAAACAAATAAGTTAAAAATTAATAGCTAAGCCCTAATCTTTATAAGGTTAAGTGGTTTTTAATAATCTTAAGCAATCTTTCTTAATTTTATTTTATGTAGTTACTAAGAAATATATAAATAACTCTCTTAATGATTAAGAAAATCCTTTATTCAAAGAGCTATATTAAATAAGCAAAGAATTAAATATAAAAATTAAGTAATTTATAAACCTTACAAATTTGAACTGTATGTTTATAGTTTATAATATAGTGTATCTCTTTAAAAATATAAAGATAGAAATTAACCAAGATAATTATGAGAGATATTTATAATTTTATTTTTTATAAATAATAAAATTAATTAAATATAATAAAATTAAATCGATAATTGAAAAGATGGTGGGAGCTGAGAATCACCTTCATGACAACACTTTCTGGTTTTATGGCTAGGAACAAGTTCCTTTCCTGTCGTTGAGAAAGTCCCTGGTCAGAGTTATTTTCTGAAGGGAACGCTGTCTTTGAGATTATCCGCTCTTGGTAGGGGCTTGAAGCCTGGGTGCTCATATGGAGCTCCCTAGCAGCTGTGCCTGGAGCACAACAGGATATCCCCGTTATTCCATAAAAAGAGAGCGTCGTGCAATCGGAAAGGAGTTTCCGGTCCAAAAACTTTTTTAGTTGAAATTAATAAAATATAATAAAATAAAATTTAGACATTTCTCTAAACAAAATAGTTAAATCTAAATTCTAAATACTAATAAATTACATATATTTATTCTTTCTATTTTAATTTAAAAATTATATAAATATTGTTATTATCTAATAAAGCTTTTTTAAATAAAATTAACTAAAATAAAAAAATTCAGTCAGATTAGTAAAAAATAATTAAGGGATGATGCTAACATTGTATTAAGAAAATCTATAAAACTTACCTATTTATAAAAATAATAAAACTATTTTTATGATTTTATTTAAACTAATATAGGATATTTTTAACTATTATTCTTAAAATAATAGCATAATATTTCTTATTAATAAAGATATTTTTAAAAATGCTAGTAAATTATAAAAGTTTTATATAGTTAAAAAAGTAAAAATTTACTAATTTAGAGTTTTAAAGATTTTTAAGAAATTAATTAGAAGAAAAGTATTAAGAGATTGTTAAAGATGTATATGTAAAGATAATCTTGTCTTAATATAAATTAAACTATTTAAATTATTAAAGCAGATAAAAAATATTTAATAAGTTAAGAGTTTTGTCAAAAAAATGCAAGAAAATATAAACCAATTTTCTTAAATTTATAAATGCATAGATTTATTTTTCGTTATAAAGCATAATTAAACTTTGTCAAATAAAATTATAAAAATAACTAAAAAGTTAACTTTTTAAAGAAAAATAAAGATTTAAGTTTCTTTTGCTGGAAAAATGTATTAAATTAATTTTTTTTAAGTTAATCTAGAAATAGATGAAAAATAGATAAAGTAATATCTTTTTTATCAAACATTAAACAAATAAAAATAAAAATATTATTTAAATAAAAATAACTAAAATTTTCTTCAATAATGTTATTTGTGTAAATTATTTATTTTAAAAGTAAATAAAATTTAGAACATCTTTTAAACAATTTTTAAAGAGTCTATTAATAACTTTAATTACTAGATAAAAAATAAATTTAATATTTAATCTTCTTATTAAAAAATATTATCTTAAAATTAAAAAAGTAAACTAATTAATTAGTTTTACAGATTTAAGTTATAAAATGAATGGAATAAAATAATTAATTATTATAAAGCAAAATATAAATTAAAATAATCTTAATTAATAATTATAAATTTAATTTCATTAAAAGTATTTTAGATATTTCTAGGTTATAATAATTTAAGTTATTTCAATAAAGATTTTATTTTATCTTAGAATATATCTAAAATACTACTTTTGTAATTCATTATTTAATGCAAATTTAATAGTTTCTATAAAAAATTATCTTTAAAATTGTTTAGTTATCAAATTCAATCTTTAAATAAACATCTTTCAACCTCAGCACTTATTAGAATTTAAGTTTTATTGAAATTATTTAAATAATTAAAAAAGAATGCTTGATTAGCTATGATGAACTTTAAAAATTAATTATTCAATTTTATCTAAAAATAAAGAAAATTGACATATAAAAATTTAAAAGCACGTAATAACTAAATAGTTATACTAATAGTTATATTTCTGTAATCTAAATATAAAGATATTTATATAAAAATATAATCAATAACTTGTGCAGATTAAAAAAATGCTAGAAGGGTTCAAGAAAGGCTTTTATACCACCTCCTAAAAAGGGAAGAGAAAGTAAGAACCCTCATCTTTAACTCACACATCTTCTTCCTAGAAATAATCTTCTTCTCAAAACCTTCAAGAATAATAGACTCAACTAGGAACTTCCAGACCAACCTAAAAGATGGGACAAAAGCGCCAAAAGGCTACCCCCGATGACACCAACTGAAGAGGAAGGACCTAGAAAGGTGCTGAAGACGCAAGAAGCAGCAGCCGTGCGAGAGTTTGCGATGCCATAGTTCCAGGAAGAACAGGTATCAATTTTAGTCGCATTCGCTGACCTGAAGGAGGAAGTAAAGAGGCTACGATTAGAGAATAGAGCTCTAAAAAATCAAGTTACTGAGCTCAAGGAATGAAAAGAAAACTTCTGGAAAGTCTATGATCGAGAGAAAAACACATTTCTTCAGGGAAATGGGATTGCTGCAGCAGAGAACAATTGTGCTTGAAGAGAACAGCAAGTAGCAACAGTAGTAAGAATTCAAGTTAGGACAATTCAAGATCCAATGGACATAGAAGGAGCTACTACGTTACCGAGGAGTCCAGAAAAGAAATGAATTAAGAATAAACCAAGATACTTTGTATGCAAACAAACTGGACATAAATATAGACAATGTTAGAAATTGAAATTAATTAAATAATAGTACTGGAATAGAAAATAATAAGAAAAATAATATACTAATATTAGGATAAGATTAGACGAGAATTCTGTAACTAATTTTATCCGTCAGGAGGTCAAAACTACAAACCGAAGTGGTACACAATCCAAGGCGACTGAAGAAAGAGTTCTGAAGGAAGCTGGTTCTAGCCAGGTTATCAAACTAGTCCTGTGAACACGAGGTTGAAAGTCCTCCAAGTTCACTAAACTCCAATTTAAACTTTTTAATTTAATTTAGTACAACATAACTTCTGCAGATTTTAGAACCTAATTTTAGGCACTATCATTAATTTATTCTTTATTTCGACTATAATTTATTGAGTTTTTTATTTTTTATTTATATTAAGAAAAATAATAAAAAAATAAAATATGCATAAAGGTTTTCATTATAATTAAATCTATAAAATTTTAATTATAATAATTAATTAAAAAAGATTCACTTAAAAAAGTTAAAGTTAAAAAGCTTTGTTAAAGCCTTAGTAGTCAGCCATCTAACCTATTCTATCAGCTTGTCTCCATTAGTTTGTCTTGAATTTCTACTAGGCTTAGTTAGGCGGTGTAGCACTTCATTAGCGCACCATCCTTTAATCGTCTGAATAGTCTTCATCTTGCATGTAGCGTTCTTAATTATTTCTCCAAGGATTAAGATTTGAATTAAAGAATTTTTTTCTATAAATTTTTCCGCTTTATGTTGGATATATCCTAAATAGTTTTCTAAAAATATCTTATTTATTCTTTCTTTAAATTTCGCTTAGTTAGTAGCAGTATTTTCATTGGTGTTATTTATTGCACACGTAGTATTTTATTCTTCTTTTAACCTATTATTCCTGTAACACTTATTTAATTTAAATTTACTACTTATTTTAAATAAACGTTTACTGTTTATTTTAATTTGAGGCTTCATTTTCTATTTCCATAGGATCTGATTAATTCTGTTAAATCGAAAATGGCGTAACCTGAATTTATTATTAAATTTAAAGAATTCTTTGCTCCAGTTTGTCTTCTATTTCTTATGATGATTAATATTGTTTCTCAAGTAAAGACGTTATTAGTTTTTCTAATTTTTCTACTTTATCAGTGAGGTATCTATTTTTAAACATAAACTCTTTTAATGACTTAGATAATATTTCTATTAGAGTTTGTGTCGGAAGTTTTTTTAGTTCTGGATTTCCAAGTGGTTAATGTTCGTCGTATCAATCATATTTCTCACTTTCACTCATTGTAATTATTTCGCTTTTTTATTTTTTAAATGTTTTGTTCAAAGTTCTGTTATTTCTTAGAAGCCATTTTATATTATTTAAATAAGGTTATAATTACAATTAAAAGAATATAATTATTTTAATTATTTTAATTAAATTATGCCCCTAAACTTTATAGATATTATTTATTTCTTTAAATTTATTCTAGAATTTTTCTAATTTTATGTACTATTTTAAATAATTGAAATTAAAGAGGGTGGAAATGGGACCTGAGATGCACAAGGGACCTTCAGCAGGTTTAAAGGGACTTGCGATGAAGATACAATCCCCCGTGCTGAGAAATAAGCCACAGAAAGGCTTAAATACCTTCCCTCAACAACTTGTGCATTCATCCTTGGACTTCCCAACTAAGGGACTCAATTACACCTCCTACTAACTCAGACCGAGATGCCGCCTTGGAGTGATCTCTCCACCTCTTAGGAGCTACCTAGGCAGATTGACGGTTTCTACCAGTTGAAGACGGACTGGATGGCGATATTCGCCTATAAAGCCGAGAAATGGGTCCAGGCGAGACGATAAGAAAGCCCAAAAAGACATAAACAAGAAGAAAATATTAGTGATGATGTGCACTTAACACACATCAGTTAGGCATCTATTAAGATAGCAGTACCTTCCTTAACACTTAATTTAATTTTAATTTTATGTACTATTTGAAATAATTAGAAAATTTTATCAAACATTTTTCTTTAATACAAGAATAAAAAATAATTTAAAATATTAAATTTTTAGTTTACTATCTATAAAAGTTTAAATAAGTAAATAAATTAAATCTTTAAAATTGCCTTACTTTGAAATTTCATGTTTAAATTTTAAGAAAATAAAACTAAAAGAAATATTAATTATTTTAAATCACTAGCTGTGATTAAAATAATTTAGAAATATAAAATAAATGAATTTTCATTATCGATAATAAATATCTAAAGAATATACTACTATCTTATTACATATATAAAATAGTATTTACAAAGAAAAATTAATTATTGCTATTTTTATATAATATCATTATACTAATATTTGCAAAAATTAAAAAATTATAAATCTAAAGATGCAGTTGTAAAATATAAAAAATAAGTTATATAACAGATATAATTTGATAAGAGTTTAAAATCACTTTTATTTTATCAAGTTAAAATAAAATAAAATCTACTATTTTAATTAAAACTTTAAAATAGTTACAAATTTAATCTTAAAATAAATTATAAGTTATTATTTTTAATGCACTTTTTACAGCTATTAATAAAATATTATCAATTTCATTATAGCTAAGTTTATTTTTAAAAGTTAAATAGAAAGATTAACATTTTTTTTCTTTATTTTGGCAATAATTTTAATTATTTTTAATGATAAAAATTGTAATAAATTTAATAAGAAATAATGATTACTTTAATAAACGTATATAATTTCTTATCTTTAATAAAGAAATATAAATAAAATGGTGCAAAGTTTCAAGAAAGGCTTCTATATCACCTCTTCCTAAGCTAAAAAGGAAGGGAGGAAGCAGGAAACCACTTCTTGGATGTCGTCTTCTTCATACTTTTAACCTTTTTCTTAATATTAACAACCTGGAATTTAACAAGAAGAACAGAAGAAGGCTCAGAAAAGCAAGCATACTGAAACACCGACTTCACTAGAGAAGCCTAGAAAGCAGGCAAAGTCTGTTTTAAACCTGGAGGTGTCGGAATTTAATCCTTCTGGCCAGATGAGCATGGAACAGCTCATCCAAGTTGTACTAAATCTCCAGGAAGATGTCAAGAGACTAAAGAAGGACAACGACAGGCTAATGGAGAATCTGAACAAGCAAGAGGAAATCGAGAAAGACTTATGTCCTAAGAAAGGGAATTAAGTGCATTTTGGAGCATATCACAGAGTCAGAATTGATAATCCTAAAATTAGCAATAGAAGCAGACGGAGCTGGACAACAAGCTTGGAGAAATAGAAGAGAAGCTGCAACAGCAAATGAAACTTAATGAGCAAAGAGGCGATCCAATGTTGATAGAGGTGATTGACAAGAAGAAGAAGGTTAAGCCAATCAAAGTAGTTAAAAGGTGCTACTATTGTAATTCAGAGAAACATCTATGAAGAAGATGTGAATAATTCCTAAATTTTAAGAACCAGTATTGGAGAAAATAGAGGAAACAGCAAGGGTAGCAAAAGAAAATGAGACAACTATAACAAAGGAAAATTAGAGAGAGACTATTCATGAACTAACTTGGAAATATTTATAGGAAGAAACCTTTGCTGAACTGAAGACATAGTTAGAGACAACAAGAACAAATGGGTGGGAGAGGAGTAGAGACCTATAAACCTTTTTTTAATCCGGAGCAATCTGGGATCGGCATGAAGAGGTGAAAATCCTCGAAAATTGCCAACTTAATTATTTTAATAATAATAATAAAGAAATATTAAAAA
Source organism: Loxodes magnus (assembly GCA_946699065.1). NCBI lineage: Eukaryota > Ciliophora > Karyorelictea > Loxodida > Loxodidae > Loxodes > Loxodes magnus. The sequence goes on from CAMPDV010002446.1 coordinate 33,046, forward strand.
ATTAATTTTTCTTAGTAAAAATAATTAGATGGAATAAATAAGTATAAAGTAGTTAAATTTATTAATTTTTTAATAAAGTTTATAATATAATATTCTTTTAATAGTTTTTTTTCAAATTTTAATAGTTTTTAATAGCTAAATAATCAACTATTTTAATAATTAATAAATTATTTAAATTCTATATTAAAATTTTTAAATATATCATTTACTTTGATTTAATCAGTTAAATTAATTAATTCCTATTCTCTTTTAATATATTTTTAATTTTCCAAAAAATTTATTTTAAGTAGTATGTTAAATTTACAATTTTTTATTATTTTATGCGAAATTCTCAAAAAATAAAAACGGTCTTTTGATATTATTCTAATATATTTATAATCTAGAAATGTATTGAAATATTTAATATATTAGCATTATATGTAATTATTTTTAATTATTTTCATTTTCATAAAAAATCTTAAAAATTCATAATTTTCTATTTGAGAAAGACTTTAAAATAAAAAATTGCAAGAAGTTAGAAATTTTAGATGAATTGCCTTAAATTTTCTTGCTTAAAATTATTTTTAAGTATAATTTTAAGTTTCTTAATTTTATAAAAATTTAATTAGAAATCCATTAAAATTTAATAAATCCCTTGAAATTCTAAATCATTTAAAAAGTACAAGTAAATAAATGGGATATATGCTATTTAATTTTTCTATTTTATGTGAATTAAACTCTGTAAATGAATATAAACAAATTAGATCTGATTCTTTTTAAAAACTTGAAGTAGCCCAAATTTTCATTAATTGTTTATTTATTGTATTTACGAAATAAATTTTAAGCTTTATTAACATAATCTATAAGATCCATCATGTTATTTAAATATTTAGCTAATCTTAAAAATTTGGAGCTTTTACTTTTAAATTTAATTATTTGCCTTAACTTATGAAAACTTTCTTAAAATTTTGTAAAAGCTATTAGTCTTTTTAAATCTCTTTGATCATGTTATAATTTAATTATTTTATTGTTAATAATAAAAATAAAATAATTAAATGTTAAGATATAAGCAATAACTAACTAATCTACTTAAAGCTTCGATAATATATATTAAAAATGATACCTATACTTATTTAAATTAATATTAATAGTAATTAATTAAATATAAAATTTATTTTTATATTTAAAACTTTATTCCCATTATTTTATTTACGCTATTGCTTAAAAGAATAAATTTATTTATTTAATAAATACAATTTTTAGAGTTGTTAAATTTAAAACTATACAAATTAATAATGTTTTATATTCATTTTTATAATTATAGTAAAAGTAGCCTATTCTTCAAAGTTAAACTTATTGCTATTTATTATTTAAATTTTTGTTATTTGAAAGATGTATAAACGCTTTGTTGCTGCAATGTATTTCTAATATATTTGCTATATGCATATAATTTTATTTCATTTTCTAATTTATAAATTATTAACTTAAATTAATTCAATTTTTACAATCAAATTCTGTTTTATTATTATCAAATCAAATGGATGACGGACGAGTCAGCCAAACTAGTAGGTAATCTGGTGCAGTTTATACTGCATTGCGAGTAATCTCGCACTAGATGGTACCACGGGGAAGGGTGGATAAGCTCTGTTGAGACGTACTTAACTTACCCCGAGGGTTCTCTCTAGCAGTATGAAAGTTTGACTGACGGGCCTTCTAATTACCGACTTAATAACTAATTATTATTTAGACTTTATTCAAGAAGACTGAAGCATTTGACTCAAAATTTTAGAATAATTTTTAATAATAAGATTACCCGTTTGGAGAAGCTGACATGACTCATCGGACCTCTAGAATTTAACAAGAAACATGAGAAGATTTTTTAATATTAATGAAGGATAAAGTATTTTATAATAAACTAATTGCTTAAGTTATAACTCCTTTTAATTAAATGTCAATAGTATTTTTACTAAAAAGTAATTCATACAAAGTAGGAACTAGAATTTATATTCAGAAGGTTACATTAAATTTAGTTTATAAATAGAACTATAAATATCTTAACCGATGTTAGAAAACAGCTTTTTTGATCTAATTTCAAATAAATATTTTCCTAACTGTATACCATAGAAACTATGCTAAATAATAAAATTTAGTAAATTTTGAAGTGAAGTTAAAAGTAACTCACATAATACTTTAAACAGATTTAACTTCATCTTAAAGGATGGTTAAATGATGGTAAAATATACCGAATTAAAATAGCTATACTCTTTATTTTATAAAGATAAGTATTTTTCTTAAAATTAGATCATTAAAATGTTAATTTTAAAGTTAAGAATCGTAATATAAAAACTTCAGCACAATCTACCTCCATCCAGTATCCGTATAAAAATTGTATCCTCCTGAAAATCCAATTAATTTCTTGTTTGCAAATGAAAAAGTTTTATCTAAAGGTTCATTATTGCAAAGAGAGTGAACTTCAAAAGGTGTTTATAAAACTCTTTATTAATTTGTTTCTATTATTATTTTTTGTATTGAGTACCCGTCTCCTTGAACTCTCATTTGTGTTATATTCTCGTCTTTTTATAATTTAAATGTGATGCTTTGATTGGATGAATAAATTTTTCCTATAGGGACTCTTTTAAATAATTCCCCTTCTTAGTTTCTTAGAGTAATTTAAGTACCCTAAAGAAACATGTATAAAAACGCAGCATCTTTATTGCATCCACCAAAGGAACTTAAAAGTTAAAAAAAGAAAGTGATTGAATCTAAAGTGTAGGCATTTGATATATTCAAATCAATATAATCAGTTCCATTATATTTAGGTTTCCCATTTAAATTGGTAAAACTTATAATATCGCTTAATTCCTTTATCTTTACTATCTAAGAAGTGTTCTAAGGAGTGTTCTAAGTAATGTTGGAAGTATAGTTTTAGTTAATTTTTGGAGGTTAAAGATAAGCAGCTCTATACAAATAAGCATCAATGAATTGCTTTTATAATAAATCAATTTCCTAACTTTAAAGTTATGGGAAATTATCTTAGTTAACTAGTTCTCAGATAGGTTTCATTTGGTATCTAATGGGAGTGGGATTAGTCTTCACATTTTAAAACCATTTTTATTAGTCAGTTAGAGGAACAGATCCTTTTTGTATTTTAGTTTTCTTATATATTCGTGAACTAAATGTTTAACTTTAAGAAATAGCTTGATTTAAATTTTATTAGGAGTTTTCCTAATAAATTTAACTAAATCTCCAACCATTGTTAATAAATGTCTAACTAGCTGCATAGTCAATATCAATACTTTACTTTTGTAAAAACTTCATATCTTCTGCTTTAATATCATATCTTTCTTATAAGATAGCTCCGTATGTTATCTACCAAATATAGAAGCTCCCATACTTATCATATAGCTAATTTATTGTAATGTTAGGGTTAGTAGAATTTACTAATTTATATATGGATTTTTTGAAACTGCTTGTCAGATTATGATTTTAAAAGTCTATTGATAATTAATAAGCCTCACAAGCTTATTTTACTTGTATGCTTGAAATACTATAAGCTTTAGTGTCTTCTACATATTCTTAATACTTATCATTATAAGAAAAAGCAGAACTAAAAAAATTAAATCTTCATCATGAACTTTAAGCAACTGCATATTGCCATCCACTGAAATATTTAGAAAATTTAGTATCTCTTCATTCATAAGCACTATTAAACTATTAAACTTGGGTATCAAATGAACAAGCAGCTAAATCAACTACTCAAGCTTTATCAGGAATTAGTCAGAGTTCATCCTCAGTAGTTTATTACTACTAATAAGTGAAATCGAAAATGTTCAGTTTCAGATACTGCTCAAACGTGCTTTAATCTAGGTAACAGTTGTAAGAGTCGATTCCTTGGCTATAGAATCTGGGTAGAAATGGAACACTTTAAACGATGAAAGGCAAGATAAATATAAAATATTTCATTTATATAGAATACTTAAAAATAGAGCTTAAATATATGATTTATGGTTAGCTTTTATTAGATTTATATAAATATATGAGCATAAATAATCCATACATTTAGATTAAATAATTTAATAAGATATGATAACTTACTCAAGTATCTAAGTTAATAATTATTAATTTATAATACTAATTATAAACTTAACTACAGTCTCTTTTAATTTACACTCTTAGTATAAATCTCTATTTCTCTCAATTGCAAGTTTATTAGGATTTATTTATTTTAGTTAGAAAACATATCTGAGCAGGTTATTATAGATTATGCTTTAGTAATAGAGTTTAAGTAGTTTAAGAAATGCTTAGCTCTTCATTTTATTATAAATCAAATAGAATACAAATTTAACTTTGCTACTAAAAGGCTTTTTATCCTAAATTAGAAGAAAAGAAAGAACCATCATTACTCATATCTGTGTCTACATTTCAAAAGATGAAACTTTCTTCAAAACCCTTTAAAACTTAGTTGACCAACTTAAAGAACCTAATCTCCCTTAATCTACCAATGAGGGGATAAGATAAAATATAAAATTACTAAATAACAAACGTTGGGAATGCAAATAACTGAAGAAATTTCGTAGAAAGAACACGAATTATGTATCAGGAAGTACAGATATTCGATTCTGGAACTGAGCAATTTAATATTTCTTAACCTACACAAAGATCTCTAGCCTCCATGAAGAAGTATAGATGCTATAGTATCTTAGCCAGAAAATCTCAGAAAAGTTTAAGGAGAAAAATCAACAAGATGCGCAAGAATTAATTACTATGAACGCAAGATGGATGCTTTCTTCTATATTTAGAATAACACAAATCTAGTCTAAGTCCATTTAAATGAACGCGTAGCCAAAATGAAAGAAGAGTTACGTTAATTAAAACAAAGGCTAAAGTAGATTAACATTATAGTATAGTAATGAATGTGAAATCTAAAGAATAACTTTTGTTAAAGAAATTATAAAGATTAAAAGAGAAAAACTTCTAATACAGAAGAGCTCGACACTGTAGCGAAATAGTTAGAAATCATAAGAGAAAAAATGGAATTATTGAATTTAAGGACAGCAAAGGAAGAAACGAGAAGAAGTCAGATTGTATAAAATGTATTGCAGTCTAAACGCCGCAATATATAACACCAAGAAAGATACGAAAAATCCAAGACTGGAAATGAAAGGAAGAAAATCTGGAGAAACTCTATTTCACAAACTCTCAAAAATCAGAAATTTCAAACATTTTGAAAAACAATAGGGAGTATGAGTTACTTTTTCTGGACAGAGTTGAGATTAAATAATGGATAACACTTATAAGTTTAATTGAATCTAAATAAATGTATTTATATTTTATATTCTAATAGCAGACACAAAGTATCTAATTATACTGAGAAATTGAATCAATAAATTATATAAGAGAAATAATAAAAATTCTTAGATAGTGCTAAGTATGAAGTCAATATATTAATTATTTAAAGTATCTTAAGAAAAGTAGTTACTTAATTTAGCATTTAATAATAATAATAAATGAACTTAGTGTCAAATAAAAGTTTGCTATCCCTGGGCTTTCTTCCAGGTACCAGCAGACCAATTTTTTTACGTGGTAAGTCTTCCCCGACCTTTTTTGTAAGTGGATGGTTACCACTATTAATTTTCTTTGTTGCGTATTAAAAGTTTTTGTCTGTAAACTCCATTTTCAGTAATCCATAGTTTATTTAAAGCTCTTCATGTTTTCTGCTCTTCTCTTATCTGTAAATTCTTTCATTCTTTGTAGTGTCTTAGTAAGTGATTCCGTGAATAGCAATACCAACAATTTTTTATTTATTTTTCAGTGTTCTTCTTTTTAAAAATTTTATTTTCCAGTTGTTCAATTCTTTTAGTTAAATCCATACTAGCCTATTCTTAACTAGGTTTATTTTATTATAAGAAAAAATGGAAAACTTCTTGTAAAAAACCTCTTCTCAAAAGGATTCATCTTACAAGCAATAAAATATATTTTAAGTACTCCAATTGCTGTAATAAGAAAATTTCAACCTCCTAAGAACAGTTCAAGAACTAGAAAGAAAAATAGAGCACCTGATGTACAATTAATAAGAATAAATGAAAAATTAAAATAAATAGACAGGAAACAACAAAACAGAAGAGCAGAGAAAAAATTCGACTAATTCGCAGAACTAACTGAAAGCATATTTTTGCAAAATATATAGGGGAATGATCCTATGGATGTGGAGAAACAGCCTGCAATAAAAGATATTCCCTATAGGAAAATACTGCGATGCTGATACTGCAAGAGACCAGGACACAAAGTTAGAAACTGCTTCTAATTCCAATAAAAACAGAAAGCAGAAAATTTAAAGCTATGAAGAACCATAAGTAACTATATTGCACTGTGGAAGGAAGAATTTATAGAAGAAAGATGTACGCAGGGCATGAAATTCTAGAAGACGTGATTATAGCAGGACAAAGAAGAAATAAACAAATGCTTGGAATGAAGATTGATTGAAGCAAGATTACGAAAATAAAAAAGGGAGAACACAGCACAGATAGATATGTGCTTCAAGAAGAAGACCCAGAAGAAGACTGGAAATGGAAATTTTAACAAAACTATTAAACTTTAAAAAGTGACGAACTTGACTGATAGGTGGGACCACTATAATTAATTATTATTATTATGTATTCTAAAATTGTGTTGGAGTTTCTTCTATAATCATGCATTGAGATTATTTAAAATTTGATTATGACATTTCTCATAATTACTATTCTGTAACTAAACTACTTTTTATTAGCTAGCTTCTCAATATTTTTAATTCGTTGTTTTAATCTTCGATGCAATTCATAAGTTCTCGAATTCGATCTCCGTAATTGAATATCATTTCATCTTATTTAGTGATCATTGCTTTCAATTTTTCAATTTAATCTTGAAGAAAGTCGTTACTCTAAATTTGTGGATTAATTGACTCAGCTGGACCTATCATTATTTTTCCTTCAGGTGAAGAGCTAGATTCTTATTATTGTTTTTATTTTTTTAGTTCCTCTTTCGTCGCTTGCTTTCTTGCTTTCCTTATTTAGTTTTTTGAAAGACGGACCTATTATTCCATTTTTTTTTAATTTAGCATTTAATAGTTAACGTAACTAATCTTGAAATCTACATACTTAATATAGGTAAGGTTTATATTATATTAGTGTTATTATAAAATGGACACAAATATAGTAGATCTCTCCAACTAATCCATATAACTCGTAACAGGACGTTGCCTACGGTTTTTAACTCCTTTAGATAAAAAACTAAGAATTAGCAAAGGCTATCAGGGAACTTTATTAACGAACTAATGATTTAATTAACTCTATGGAAATTTTAAAATCTGAAAACTCTTTACAAAATAGGAATTAGTTCTAAACCTTCCCCTGTAGCAAATTTAGGAAAAATTTCATAAATATAATTGACCGTAAAGAAATGTAAAATTCCAGTAACTATAAGCAATAACAACGAAATAACAAGACTACCTAATGGAAATATAACAATAAACTCAAATATAAGAGATTCTTTTTCAGAAAATAATGATATGCTGGTATTGAAAGCAGTCAGGTTATAAAATACACTATCTCTCTAGTTTTAGACATTTAGATTAAATATTAATATTGAAAGAGCTGTGCGCCAATGAGGTGCTACGCGCTCTATAATCATTTTTATTTATTAATTCTTTGATTTTAAAGTCAAAATTATGGAAAATTTTTATGAGAGTAGTTAAAAATTAAATCTTTGAAAGAATTGAATATTATGCTTTTAATCCATCAATTGTTTCATTTAATTGGTTTTTTATTTTATGAGTTAATTGATTATTAAAAAGATATTTATATTACTAAGAATAATTTTCTTTTATAAATAATTGAAATAATTGTGTGATTTAAATTAAAAAATAGTCATATGCATCGTAAGGTTATAATAATTAATCTATTTTATCTATTTAAAATCTGAATTAAAGAGTAATAATATATATCAAAAGAGTATGAATTTAAACTTAGGTGATTTTTTTACTTTTAATAGATCTATATTTCCTTTAGTTGGTTCATATTTTAATTTAATTTTTGTTTATGGATATGATTTAATAATATTTTTATAAATAAATTAAAATTAAATTTCTTTTATTATTACTTAATATAAGGTAATTAGATTTATCTACAACTTTTTATTTTTATTTTAACTTATTTCAAAATAAAGTATAAATATTAAAGATATTAGTTAAAGCAAAACTAATAAATATTTTTTATAAGCTTACAAATAATTATATTCAGAGACTATAAAATAATAAATTTTTATCTAAATTTAAGTGTTTTAAAGATAAATTGTTTTTTTTAATTATTGTTCATATTAATTTAAATTTATGAGATTTTATGACTCTTATAAACAAACTATAAAATTTTTGGTATGTGATTCTTAAATGAACGGTCATCAATTTTATTTTTATAATCTTCTATTAAAATAATTTGAGTTTACTAAGATTTCTATATACACTGCTCCATTCTACATCCTATTCTTTTTGATTTAAATGATTAATAATATCGAAATTCATTGCTTACGACTTCTAAATACATAAAAATCTTTAATAATCTACTTTTATAAGAATTTTACATTCGTTGCTAAATTATCAGTTTTATAATCTTTAAGAATTTCTTCTCATTTAAGAAATTATCTAGTAAAACATTTTATTTTTTATTTTTTTATTCAATAAATTGATTTTAATTCTTCCTAACTAAATTAGTTTAAATTATTTTTTAAAGGTAAGCACTAGAATATATTATTTACATTTTATAATTCTAATTAAAATTTTAGGAATTTATACCCTTTTATTTCTAAATATTTTGATGGAATAATTTTTAATATTTTTCTTTGACTGGAATTTATGTAAAAAATAAATAAATTATATATAACTTATTCTCTTTTATTTATTATATAAAGCTTAGCTAATAAATTATACATAAATAGTCCTTTTTTAATTAAAATTTTAAACAAATTCATTTACTCAAAGCATGCTAAATAATTATATAATATTTTATATATTTATTTAGATTTTACTTGTCTCTAAACTAAAACTAAAGGGATTTTTTTAATTATGTAATATTTAGAATGTAAATTTAATTAATAAAATAAATATTCATGCTGCTATATATAAATACAAAAATTAAATAAAGTTACCACTTTTCATTCTTAAACATTCATGAATATGTATGAAGAAATATTTTAATTCTATTATCTACACTAACTTCTTTCTGAAATTAGCATTTTTAAAGGCTTTCATATATGCTTTTTAAAAAGAAACTTTTTTATTTAATTATAATAAAAATTAAATTTCTTTAGCAAATTAAACATTATCAAGCATTTTTAATTAAATTAAGATAATTAAAACCTTTAAAATTTATTAATTGTGCAGAGTTTTTCTCATTTATTTTTTCAATTTATAAAAGTGTTTATTTAACCAAAAAAACATAATTATTTGCATAGTTAAAGTATTATCAAACTACTAAATTTATTCAAAATAGACATTCCCTATTAATCATGTATATTCATAGATTGATTTTAGTAGTTTTTTGTTTAAATCTGTTTTAGTTATTAGAAATATCAAATTGCTTTAAATTAATTTTAGCTTGTATTTTTAGGGAAACATTCCATATATTATTATTTATTCATTTTTATAAATAGAAATATTAAGCCTTTAAAACAGAAAATTTACTTCATTTCCTGCTCTTTAGACAACAAAATTTTCTTTGCATTCATTTAATTAAATAGGAAAAATACAATTCTTTAATAAGCAAGAAAAAAGCAATAAATGCAAAAATAGAGCAATTGTAGTCAATTAGTGAACAAATTTAGCAGTCAATTTTAAATAATTAAATGCTAGATTTTAAATTTATTATATAAAAAATGCAAAAAGCTTCTTCTAAACAGTATGCATCCCAATCAAATTACGATTATCAAAGCATACCCAAAGAACTCAAAGCTATGCAATAAGATATTTTAAAATTTTTAAGAAACTCATAAGAACTAGAAGGGAAAATCACTTACCTAATTTCTAACACATAAATGCTAAAGAGTGAAAATTCCAAGCCAGTCAATCTGAGAATTTAATAAATAGAATCTAATTTCAGTCAATTAGCGGAATTGGCTGAAAACTTATTTCTAAAAAATAAAACAAAAAATTACCCCATGGATGTGGAACCAAATCTTCAACCAGCAAAAATTCCGATAGTTAAGAATAGAAAATAATGCTGATATTGCAGGAAATATGGTCACATTTTAAGATGTTGCTGAAAATTCTAATAAAAATGAAAACTCGAAAGTTTTAAGTAATGAAAATCCTTAAGCAATCCATACTACGCCCCAGAAGGTTTATTATCCAGAAAAATATATACATTGGAAATTAACTTTTGAAAGACATCTCATTTGCTCAATAAAGAAGAAATTTGAATATGCTTGGAATCGAACTAGATTGAAGCAAGATACCTTAAGGGCGAACAAAGTACTGCAAGATATGTATTCTAAGAAGAAGACTCAGAAGAAGATTGTAAATGGAATAGTACTTAAGACGATTTTAAACTTTAAATTTTTTTAAAAGTAGCAAACCAAATAAAGGTGAAGTCACGTTAATAAATTATGTTAAAGTGTGTCATGTTATGTTCTTATTTGAAAGTAATTAAAATATAATTCTCTTTTACATCTTTCTTAAGTTAAAGTAAGTTATTTCACAAAGAACTGAACAATTATTAAATTTTAATTAGCATATATAATAAATTTAAAAAAGGATTAACTTTTTATAATTCTATGAAAATTGCTAAATATAAGATTTCTTAAAAAAATTTAATTAAATAGAAAATACCTTACGAACAAAATCTATGATAAAGCTTTATGTTCCAAAATAAAAAAAAATCCTATAAATCGCTAAATTAACCAATTTATAAATGAATTAATATTTTAATTATTTAGTTTTTTTAACTAATATTATATGATTTAAGTAAAATAAAAGTTTGAAACTCTAAAATAAACACATAAAAACGTAGTAAAAAGCACTAAGAAAAATAACTTTATTATATACTGAAATTTTAAAACTTTTTGTATATAATTTCGATTTTAGAATAATTTATTTAATGATATTTAAAATAAATAAAATCATTTAATCTGAAATTATATTAATACAAATTTTTTGCAGACACTCAAAATAAAATTTCATTTTATTTTTGGGAAAAATTTCTTTTTACAACAATTTTTATCTGATATCTTAAATAATGAAATAATTTAATAATAATTAATTAATAAATTTCAACTAAAAAAGTTTTTGGACCGGAAACTCCTTTCCGATTGCACGACACGACGCTCTCTTTTTATGGAATAACGGGGATATCCTGTTGTGCTACAGGCACAGCTGCTAGGGAGCTCCATATGAGCAGCCAGGCTTCAAGCCCCTACCAAGAGCGGATAATCTCAAAGACAGTGTTCCCTTCAGAAAATGACTCTGACCAGGGACTTTCTCAGCGACAAGAAAGGAACTTGTTCCTAGCCATAAAACCAGAAAGTGTTGTCATGAAGGTCATTCTCAGCTCCCACCATCTTTTCAATTATTTAATAATTATTATTAATTTACATTTATTATAAATAAAAAAGTTAAAAATTAAACTAAAAGTAGAATTTGTATTTTTTAATTTATTTAGAAAATATTAAAAGTTTTTATTAAAAAATAATTTAAATTACCATAAAATAATAAATAAAGTGCTAAGTTAATTAAACTGCTAAAGAGAAAAAAATGTTAATTTTTTTTAAATAAAAGTTCAATAAATATATAATTTAAAAATGCTTATTTAATATTTTTTGATATTTTATTAAAATATATAAAATTTTAAAGGCAATTTTTCTAGAAATTTATCAAATAATAAAAAAAATGTATGATAAGGCAATTACTTAAAGACTTTATATTTGTATATATAAACGAAATATTTTACACTCAGCTTAGTTTGTATTTCTTCGTAAACGTTCTTCTATTTAATAAATTTGAAATGTTTAATAAATAATTTATTTATATCGTAGATGATCACGGAAAAAAATTAATTGCTACTTCAATTGATGTAGAAAAGATGTTTGATAGTATACTTAGGAAATTACTTTTTGATCATTTAAGAAGATTAAGGCTTCCATTAAACTTAATTCTTGCTCTAGAATCATTTTATAACAATATTGATGCTAAGTTTATTATTGATGGATATCTTACTAGATCAATAAAGATTAAAATTGGTGATTATTGGGAAATAGTCATGGTTCTGTACTAGCAATTTTATACTATGATATTGCAAAAAGATAACCAGAAGACAATTAAAAAAATTAGGATTTAATATTAGTTTCAGATTTTTAGTTGTACGTGATTTTGCTGATTATTTAATAGAATTTGCAGATTTCTAAAAAATACCCAGAAACAATAAAATCAACAGCCAATATTATTACTTGAGTAAGACTTAATATAAAAGCAAAGAAATGAGAAGTGATTTAGTTTTTTTAAAAAAGAAAAAGAAACTAAAATTAGCTTAAACATTAAAGGAATTGAAATCACATAGAAAGATTCAATTACTTATCTGGGCTATGAATTGGGTAGCAAGTATAATTTTAAATAAATTTGTGAAGAAAAGGTCTCTTCATATAGAAGTGAAATTTTGAAATCGATTGCTGTAATTTCCAAATATGGCATTTTATCTCCAATTAGTTATAAGAATCTTTGTAAACTTTCATATTATCCAAAGTAGAAAATGGAAGCAATAAAACACCTTGAGCGGTAATGTCATTAAAGGAATGATTAGAAAAATTACTAGATCACAAAGACTTAAATCAAGATAAGCTTTAAAATCTTTTTAATCTTCCTTTAATAATCTTTTTTTATTGATCTAAATTGACTTACATTTATCCACTCTTCGACATAAAAATTTATGTGTTTTTAATGTAAATAACTCAATTCAGCTAGGAAAATTCTAATTCAGATATAGCCTTTTTACTTAAAAATGCAATAAATATAACCTTTCCTACAAGAAATATATAGATAAAATAATTTAAAAATATGATTTAGATATTTAAAAAACTTATGATTTAAAAGAGTTTAATAAGCATATCAATATCTAAATCTAAACTATTATTATTCTAAGAATGCCTTTAAAGGAATGTAGTAATATCAATAGCGAAAATATTTATTGAAACAAACTATACTTAAATAACTCAAAAATATGGACTAATAAAATTATAAACTTGAAGAAGAAGAATATGAATCAGATATTGACCAAGAAAACTGATCGGGAAATCTACTAAACTTTCTTATTATCTATATGAAAATATAGTAAAAACATATTAAGTAATTAATTAAAATTATAAACTTTTAAGATACATACAAGAGGTAAGATAATGCTGTCATTTTAAACAAAAATGAGAATAAAAAACTTAAAATTATGGCAATCGTTCAGTAATTTATATTGTACTCAAAATGGGACATTATACAGAAAGAAAATATATAGAGGGAGAAAAATTTTAAGAGACATAGGAGTGACGACGGGGAAGAAACGAACAAATGCTAGGCAGTGAACTTAACGTGATTAACTTTCCAATTATGAAAGTGGGTTAAATCAGTAGAAGGAAATATGACCTTTGGAAAGCGATCCTAATAAAGGCTTGAAATTGAAGATTTAGCAAAACATCTTAACTTTAATTCAGAGATGAATCTATTAAAAGTGAAATCACAAAAAACTCATTATCATATTATTTTTAAATAGAATGAACTTTGAATCATTGAACAGCTTATTAGGTGAGCTGATATAGTGTATATTGTATTAAGAGTACTATCGTAATAAAGGCCATCATCGTAATTATGCTCCTAATAATAAAAAAGGAAAAATAGAGAGCAATAAATAATCTAAACTTATTAAAAATAAGAGTTAAATAAGATCAGAAGAGAAAATGTAAAAATCGCATTAATCCTCTTCATCGTATCAAAGTAATCGACTATAAGGAAACTAGAAAAACTCTTTTATAAGTGAGCAGGAAAATGAATTAATATCAAATAATACGACAAAATGAAGAAAATTTTTTTGCAAGCAGGATAAAATTCTTTACAATCTTTCAGAGAATTAGCTAATTAATAATGGATATTGAAAAACTGACCTTAGAAACAACATATTTACGGGAATAATCTACTCAAAATAAATTTTTAACAGAAGAACAACTGTGGCGTTATCCTAAGATAATTTAATAAAAGAAATTCCAATTTTTACTGAAGAAACTAAGAGTGATAAAGTAATTAATTAATAGAATAATTAAATAAAATAAGAAAGAACTGAGACTATAAGAAGATTGGAAAAACTTGATAGATTTATTCTTCCTTAATTTAAACAGAAATAGAAGATAAGATGTGCTGATTCTGCTATTCTTCGTAGCATCTAATAAAACACTGCATTTATAATAGAGTCTACAAAAAAAATTGGAGACAGACGAAACCTAAGTCAGAAGGAGGAGTGATTATCAACTACATTAAGGAATGGTTGAGGAATTTAACCTTGATAAAAACTGGACAACTGAATTCGGTTGAAGTTCCTGGAAAGTAATATTTATTAAATTTTTAGTAGATAATAATAATAAAATGAAAAAAATGGAATAGTCGCTAAAACTTTCTAGGAATTAAGCTAGAAAATAAGTAGCCAAGATACTCAGACAAGAAGAGAAACAAAATGAGTCTAGTTATCTTCCCAAGGTAAAATGATGGTGGGACCTTCAAAACAGGAAGAAAAGTAAACAAAAACTGTACTATTAACAATGGAATAATTTTAGAAACTAAACTAAAAAATAACGGATTTCGATGAAATAATATTTAACCAAGGGGAAAGAATTCGTGAATTTATGAACACAATTGAAGATCTAAATAATGAAATAATAATATTAAAAATTAGTTAATATAAAACAAAGTAGTGACTGAATAAGAACTGTATCTTTAATCTTAATAAAGTTTTAAGGCAACAAATAGAATGATAGTCGAAGATCAATAACCTATTATTTAGCAAAATCATATGAATAATGATGAAGATAAAAATTCAGAAATTTTAAAACGAATTGGAATCCTAGAAAGAAAAGTTTTGCCAAAGACTAAAGAAAAAAAATAAGTTAAAAAATGTTTCTATTGTAAGTCAAAGTATCATTTATTAAATTCTTGCAAGGATTGATGAAGACTAAAAACAAGAGAAGAAAATAGAAGATGAAAAGAAATAAATTGACTCTATATCAACTAGTAAGGAATTTATAAAAGAAGAATTTTTACAAACATAGATCTAAACAAGACGTGGTATCCATCCACGAAACCAAAATGGTAGCATAAACCTGGTTGAGAGTCCAGGGGAAGGCAAAACATTTTACATTTAGTTTATATATATATATAATAATAAAAATAACATATTCCTAATACTTTTATTTACTAGAAAATCTATATTTATCATAATTCTATGTCTTTTTTGCAGAATTGAAGGAAGCTGATCATCCAACTACTTTAGCAAATTTTTATTCTTTAAATAAAAAAGCACCCTCAATTTCTGTAATTTTTGTGTAGAGCGAACAGGCTCCTAAATCAACTCTTAGGCTTGATCATATATTAACTAGAGTTCATCTTCAATAGTTTATTATTTCTAAAAGGGGAATTCAAAAATAATCAATTAAAAAATTCCACATATTAGCTTAAATCAGGATTAATATTGAATCATTTATAAATAAATCATGGTAAATAAGACATATTTCAAGTAAGCTGAAAAGTGAGAAGAAAAACTAAATATTTCATATAAGCCTTACCAATTCGTTATCAAAGATATATATAGAGTATAGTAGTAACTAATGTGCAACATCTATCCTCTGGAAATGAAGTTAAACATAATGATTTGCTATCTACAAGTTATGTTAAAAGTTAGAATTAGTTAATTCATATAAATAAATTAATGAGAACGGTATAAAAATAGATAATAATAAATAAAAGTGGTTTTTAATAAACAAAAGATAAGCTAAATAAGTAATAATTAATTGAAAAGAAAGCAATGCTAATAGCATTCAGTTATCTTCATTAATAATATTAGCAAACAATTCTAATAGATCAAAAACATAATCATATAACATAATTAATAAGGGAGATTAGAAAAATAGTGCAAGATAAAGATAAATTATTCTTATTTATTTAGAGAAATTCTTGTTGGGAAGAGTTATATTAATTAAGATTAACCAAAATATAAAAAGCTAAGCATAAATTTAATTAAAGCAATATAAATTATTCTTAGCTCTTTTATTTTCTTTTATAAACTCAATTTTAGTAATCTATTAAATTAGTGTATCTCAAGTAATTCAATAAATGAGTGAAACTTAATTTAAATATTAGAATAAATAAAATATTTACTATTTTAGCTTATTAAATAGGCTCATATATAATAATTAGAATTAAGCTTAATTTTTGCTTATTAATAGCCTTATCTTTCTTTAATTACTTAATTATTTTTAATTTATTATTTATTTTACTTTTCTATTTCCTTTAAAGTTTTTTCTAGTTCTAAGTTTAAAGTTTAAGCTTATACAATTTAATATCCAGTTATGTTTTGAAATGTTTCTTTTCATAAATGTTTCTATATCATAAACTTTCATTAGATCTGAAGATCTTAATAGATTACCTATTCTAAAATTTAGGATTTATAATATAATATTTTGATGATATATTAGACATTGATAGCACTAGAGTCTATATACTAAACTGGTTTTGGTTATATTTTAAAGGTGTTTATAAGTGTTCTTTTATATAACTCTTTCTTAAGGATAATGTGACTTACTAATTTATAATATAATTTCCTTATTTAATGATTATAATTAAAAAAGCACATCACTTAGTACTTAAGATCTAAAGAAATTATCTCTATTAGATAAAGAAAGATAATGCTATTTCTCTTTTTACTGTCAGACTTTTATATCTTGAAGTTGTGATTAATTGATGCGTTTTTATGAATAGACCATGTAAGAAATAGATTCTAGTCTATTAATGTCTAATATATCCTAAAAAATATTATATTATAAATCTAAAATTATAGAATCTGTAATCTGATAACTTCTTAAATCTAACCAAAAGTTACAATATAAAGGAAATAATTATAAATATTTAATATTTTCAAATTAATTGCTTAGTATACTATACTTTAGGAACTTCAAGTTCTTACAATTTCAGTTTAAAATAACAATTAAATATCTATTAAAATAGAAAGAATACAAGTTATTAGAAGTATAAGACTAAAAGAATTTCATTTACTAAAGCAAGCTAATATATTTTGTAATCTCTTATTAGATTTACTTTTATGGTCATTTACTTTTTATTAATCAAGTTTCTAATTAAACCTTATATAAAATACATATTTCAACTTTTCATTTTTGTTTCCATAAATGAAATCCTTGGTGCTTCTCTTCGCTTTTCAGCTCATATGAAGCGTACCTTATTTGCCACGATTTATTGGTAAAGGACTTGACATACACAGTAGCCACCCTGATTTAAGCTAATATGTGGAATTTTTGAAATTGAACATTTTTGAATTCTCCTATTAGAAATAATAAACAACTGAAGATGAGCTCTGGTTAATTCCTGATTACGCCTAAGAAGTTGATTTAGACACCTGTTCCTTTAATGCCCAAATTTCAGAATATTATGGTGCTATTAAATTTAAAGAGGCAAAAATTGCTAAACTTGTCGGCGGATCAACAGCCTTCAATTCCGAAAAAACGAAAAAGACATCGAATTATGATAAATATGCCTTTTCTAATAATAAGGATTATTAGAGTAATGTTGACGACACTTTAAATTATAACATCATTACTATAGAAGTGAAATAAGCTTGCGAAGCTTACTAAATAGCTATAGATTATCTTAATCATAACTTGACCAGCAGCTTTATTAAATCTGTCTATTAACTAGTTGATTCTTAAGATCCTAACATCGCTATTAACTAGCTATTCGATAGATATGGTAGCTTTTATGTTTAGTAGATCACATATGGTGCCGTTTCAAAAGAGAGATCTGATTTAAAAATAGAAGATTACAAATATTTAGAAAAATAGAATATTAACATTAACTTAGCTGCCACTGAATCTTTGTAATAGAAAACTAAATAAAATTCTAAAAATAAGAAGATAACTACCAACGATGATTCTCAAAATTCTTAAAGTACTAGCGTTTAAGAATCTATTGATCTAGCTTTAACTTTTAAGTCTAAAGTTTATAAATTTACTTCAATCTAAAAAGGTTCAATTCCTAACAGCGACTAATAGGAATGGTATTAAAATGTAAAAACTAATCCTACTCCCATAAGGTTTTAAATAAGACCTATATGAGAACTAATTAACAAAGATAATTTTTATAAACTAAATAGCTAATAAATTAACTTACTATAGGACTAGTTCTACGATGCTTTTGAGTATAGAGTTATTTACCTTCAAACACCTGAAATTTACTACAGCTTTGTTAAAAGCTAAGCTTAGGTAGTAAAAATAAATGAAATGTAAGATAATATTAATATTACTAATCTAAATGGAAGACCTTAAGAGACCGGAAGTGATTTTATATATCCACAGATGTAAAGTAACTACGATATAGACTCAATTACCTTCTTTTTCAGTTAGCTTTCGACATTTACAGGTTGCTATAAAGATAACTATTTCAAGTATATGTTTCTTTAGGGTACTAAAGTTGTTATAAGGGATTAAGGGGGGTAATTATTTTAAAAAGTCGCTTTAGGGAAAATCTATTCAACTGCTGAAAACTACACTTTTCAGCTGTAAAAAAATGAAAAGATAACAGCAATGAGGATTCAAGGAGATGGGTACTCTATCCAAAAAATAACAGCAGAAACAAGTTTGCAAAGAAATTTAGTAACTCCATTTTCTACTCAACCTCTTTGTAGTTCTGAATCATTTGACTAAAATATAATATTTTAAAACAAGACTTTAATTGGATTTTCAGGCGGATGGAGTTTTTTTAACTAGAACATCTGGAGATAGAGTTTGCTGAAGTTTTTATACTATGAGTCTTAAATCTAAAACTAATATTTTATCTTATTTTAAATAAAAATGGTAGTGTTTACAATTAATAATATATAACTATCTTATTTAATCTATTCTATTATATTTAAACATTTAATCATTCTTTAGAGGAATTTAATTAACTTATTATATGCTCTCCTTCTAGTTTTCTTAGTAGAATATATCTTTCTTTTGTGCTTATCTTATATCTACAATAAAGTATATAATTCTCAAATTTCTTGTCAATATATAAGTCTATGTTATTGTATTAAAGTTATAATATATACCTTAACTAGCAGCATTGAGTTATATGGATTTATTAATTATTCATTTTATAATTTATTACCTTCTTAAAAATAACTGGGAAGCTCTCTTTCTATTTGAAGCCAGTATGTAGTTGCTTTTAAAAATTTATATGCTTGCAGTATCAATTTAACTAAAAGCAAAATCTTAACTGCTATTTTATTACACATCGCTTTATCTCATAAAATTATAGCATGCTAATCATTAAAAGACTTAGTTGGAGGTAAATAAACTATAATATAATTTAGTGCCTTGCTAAGCATACTGAAAACATAGTTATAGCTGCTAATTAAAGATTTATTTTGGATCTTCATCAATATTGAAATCTTAAATAGAGAGATAGCAAACTAATACTAATTTTATAGAGTTAATTTGTAATTTACAACTAAGAAGGAGAGGATCAATTCATTAGAATCTGATAAATGCAAGTAACTGTAAGAGAGTTATAATTAAATACCTACAGTATTAAAGCTTATCAAGCTTTAAATAAAGATACATCACAGAAATTGTTAACTTTTATGACTAACTGATTAAAGAGCAATAACCAACTATTTAAGATGTAGCTCTACTTAAACGTTTCGTGAAACCTTTCTAATTGATAAGCTTACTTTAACTGTTCCTTTACAATAAGACAAGGAATTTAAACTTAAACTTAATCTTAATATTTAGAAGCTTAGTACTAATAAAATTTAGTTAAATAAGCAATCTTACAGAGTAAATTTAGCTGGTTAGAATTTCTTAAAGCTGGTATAATCAAAATTAAATTTAGACTTTACTTTAAATCATTTTAAATAATAACATAATTTAAGAGAAATCTAATCAATTATCAGAAATTTATCCAAGACTTAAGCTGAAAATTCAAGTCTCAAAAGAAAACATGTGGTATTAAGAACTTGCCTCTATCTAAGCTTTCAACAGTTAAGTATAAAATACTATAGGAGAACAATCAATTAATGCACGATTTTAGTTTAAATACGCCTTAAATTTTATCAAAATAGATTACTAAAGAAGAATCTTATATGAAATGATCAATGTGAAAGGAAGAGATATATCGATTAATGAGGAATCAACTAAAGAAAGTATAGCTAATACATAAATAAAATTAAAATAGATAATAAATTACTAGAATAACCAATAAAAGGAATTTACATTTTAATTTAGTTTTATCGTTAACACCCTAAGAGTAGATGAGAACTTTTATATATTTAAGAGATGAAAAAGGGATTTAATATATAAGCGTTTCTATAATTAAAAAGATGGTGGGAGCTGAGATTGACCTTCTGAATCATACTATCTGGTTTTTATGGCTAGGAACAAGTTCCTTTTCTGTCGCTGAGAAAGTCCCTGGTCAAAGTCAACCTTTGCAAAGGAACGCCTTCCTCTTGATTATCCACTCCTGGTAAGGGCTTGAAGCCTGGCTGCCCATAGCGATGGAGCTCCCTGGCAGCTGCTTATCGAAAGTAACAGGATATCCCCGTTATCCCATGAAGGGAGTGTTGGGGTCGTTAAACTGCAAGAAGTTGCAGTCCAAAAACTCTTTTAGCTTAAAATTAATTAAATTAATATATATACGTTTCTTTATGAGGATTTCTTAGAAGATTTTAATTTTAGGAAAATAAAGATAGGACATTAAGCATTAATCCTATATATAGCAAATAAGTATCCATATAACAGTTAAATTAAAAAATGATTTTTATATTTTTCAATAAACGAAATCTAAACATAATAAACTTATATTCCTATTGTTTATGAAAAATACCGCATTTATTTCTAAAGTGCAAATAATCGATGTGAGGATGACTGCTTATTAGTAAAAAATTAACTTTATTTTTCAAAACTTCCTTAACATTTGGAAAATGTTAAAAATGTAAATTTACTTACTGCCTCATGTTATAGCAACGAATGAAATGAAAATTTAGATAAAGATATAGCATATAAATACCTCAATAGTATTATAAATTTTAACAGTCAAATATCTGCTACTTTTGTGGTGACTTAATGCTTTACTTCCTAATTATGATAATAACTAAACTCTAATAAATAAAAATACTAAATAATTCCAGATTTTATAATAGCAAATGGATCAATCATTTGAAATAGTTAAGAATCTAGCCTTTTCATCCTTAGACTCATATTTGATGCTATTGCAAATTATTATTTATTAGCAACCTAGCATTAAATTCTAATTATTTTGCAGATTTTCTAGTTATTCAAGATTCTGGATTAAATACTGATAATTTCCCTTAAAATATTACCTTGAAATAAAATTAAAAAGATATAGATAAGAAAAATAATGACATTAACTCTAGAAAATGTCAAAATTATAGGATTCACAAACAAGAAACTAATAGTAAAGTGTTTTCTAGGACATTTTTAATATTTAATAACTTTACCTCAACACTTTTAAATTTTATGCCAATTTATTTAAAATCTAATTAATTGAAATCCAGAAACTGCACTATATCTTAAAATTGGACAAAACATTATTGCAAATTACTAAGTTTTCTTTGAAAATATTACTTAAGAAAAGTAGGATAATATTACATATTAGAGAATTTTTTGCTTACATGGATATTATAATTAGGAAGTTACAAGTCTTTATCTGGTTAAAATAAATTTTATAAGCATTTTTTACACAAATTTTGGAAATAGTAAAAAGCAAACAAAAAAACATAAATAACTCAGCAAAAAACCTTAAATAATGTTCAAGCAAGCGAAAAACTTAATTGATTGAAAATTTTAAATGAAATGAATTTTAATTCTAGGTAACAATGACATTTTATAGAAAATTGAGAGAATTCAGTTTTTGATAAATATTTGAACTTAAGTTAAGAAGAAACTGATACTTCAAATAGAAAAATTGATGAATTATATAAAAATAAACCTTTTATCTTAAATAAACTAAGTAAATTTTAAAATAAACCTCTTTTCACTGACTGAGAATTCTAAAAATAATAAAAAATTAGCGAAATAATAAAGCCATAGGTAATGCAAAGTGGAATTTATCAAATATGTGAGTGAAGAATTGCAAGTTTTGTCAATAATATTTCAGAACATTTTCTGTATTAAATGCAGTGAAGGAATGAATATTCTTCCTATTTTTAAATAAGGATGTAAGATTTCTTGACGATACTAACGTCCATTCTTTTACTAATCTATTTATCAAAAATATATGACAAGCAAGTAACTCAATAATTATATAAATACATTTAAGATAGAAATATTTATCATCCAACTTAATTTGGATATATTCGTAAACACTCTAAAACCTAACAAATTTGAAATATCTAATAAATTATTGATTTACATCATAATTGGTCACATTAATAGCAAGTAATAACTAGCCTAATTGATTTAGTGAAATGTTCGATACTATATCAAGAAGAATACTATTTGCTCATTTAAGAAGACTAAGACTACTCTTAAACTTAATTCTTGCTTTAGATCGTTTTATGGCATCAGTGATGCTAATTTTTTTTATTGAGAGTTATTTTGCAAGATAAATTTAAACTAAAACGGAGTTCTATAAGGAAGTAACCTAGATCAAATATTGAAACTTTATAATATGATATAGTTACATAATAAAAATATGTCAGTATTCAAATCAGGATTTTTCGCGGCTCCAAAATAGCAAAAATTATAGACATCCTAGAGAGGTAGGAAAAGGGCACCAAAAAGATCAACCATCAAATTGAATCTCTCACTTCTGAAGAAAAGTATATGAAATTTGTTAAAAGTATTATGCGCTCGGAAGTCTCGAGTCTCATCACAACGCAAACTAGTTATGATTAGCTGATAAAGTGACACTGGACCTCCTGGAAAATGTCAAAAAATATAGAAAGCCAATAATAGACTGATGGAAAAACTTGAAATTACAGAGGAAATTGAATCGAGACTCATAACTTAAGAAAGAGACCTTAACGCATTTTAAATATTTCACAAGACCAGAACAATTAATTATGGCACATCAATAGAAGCAGAAAGAATTTATCAACAAATAGAAGAAAATCAACAAAAATTGCAGCATTAAATGGACCTACAAGAATAAGGAAATTACCAGTGATAATCGAAGAAGAAAATAACTAAAGATTTAAACCTGAACGAGAAGCAAAGAGATGTATTATTGTAACTCTCGAATGCATATATGGAAAAGATGTTAGAAAACTCAAAATTTAAATTAGAATACTGAAATTACTGAAAGAAGTTGGAAAAAGAGTTGAGACAATTCAACTAAAAAGAGAAAGAGAAAGAGAAAGAGAAAGATTATATTGCAGCAAAAAACGGAAAAATACACAGATAAAGATATCAATCATTATCTAGGCGAAAAAAATACCTAAAGAACATTATGGAATGCAAGGATAAAAGTGTAGAAACATGTGATTTTTTATATTTAACCACTCTAGAAATCTAGAAGTTGAATGGAAAGAGATTGAAATACCTGCAAGAACACCAAGTATTTAATTTTGTATTTATATTTATTATAATAATAAAATGGCACCTAAGAAACAATCCTCTTTTGACTCATTTATTAAAAAATAAGAGAAATAATAAAACCTATCAGAATAAGTTCCTTAATTAGATTAAGAAAAATAATTTAAGGAAGCTTAACATAATCAATTTATTAGCGAATAACTAAATACAATACGAATTAAAATAACAAAGATAAAGGATAGAAAACTAGAAAAATTGATTTAATAGCTGGACTATAATTCACAGCCATAGAAGAAACTTTATATAAAATTTAATTGTAAATAGTAATTAAATTGAAATATACTGATAAATAATTATTCAAGAATCCTCCAATATTTTAATTCCTATTTTCTTAATTTTAATATCAAATAAAACAACTTTAAGAAAGGTAAGAATAATAACAAACAGTAATTTAAAATCATAAAATTAGTAATCCAGCATTCCAATGGAAAATTAAATCTGAATAATAATAATAAGATATAAGCAAGATTAATTTCTATCGTAAAAGGATTCGGTGCTATATATGCTAGAAGAATCATTGCTGAAAAAGACGCTGAAAGAAACTTAAATTGAAAGAATTAATAAGAAATAAATATTAGACGATTTTTTCTGCTTTTGATTAGCAATGACAGAACTAATATATAGGAAGAAATTTTATAACTCAAAAATATAGGAATATAACAATTGAGAAGAACCAGAAGAAAAAATGGATCTTGGGAGATAAGGATGACGGACTAACGAAGTCCTACGCAATCCTTTACTTGAAAGAGAACGGTTTCAAATGAAAATTAGCTGTGAAGACTCTTCTTAGACTATAAACTTAAAATTATCCTTTTTTTTAATTTAAAAACAATTTTTTGTGCTTATTTTATCATTATTTTATGAAAGATGCCTGATACTAGGGTCTCTTAGGTTAGCATTCCGATCGCGGCCCTATAGAAGACAAAAATCATTAGGGAATGCTAGCACTGTGGGAGACTTCAACAAGGAATTTTTTAACTTTAAAATCTTTATTAAAGAGCTTCGCATCATTGAGGTGTTACGTTCTCTATAATTTCATTTATTTATTATTTATAAAATATAAAACCTAGCATTTCATGCTTAATTTAACTTTTCTTAGCCTTTTAAAGTATAAGAGATTTACATTTTTGAAAGCACCATCCAATTAATAACTATCACATTACTTATATACAAATCTTAACTAAAATTTACAGAGGAATGAAAAATGTAGTCAAATCTAGCAAATAAAAATTTAACTTTAAGAAATATCGTATTCTAATAATCTTAGTCTTAGTGAGCTTATATCTTAAAGACTATTAATTTTCATTAGATTATTTAATAATATTAGGCTTAAATAAAATGGAACTTTTCTTGCAAAAGTCTCTTTTAATAAGATTCATCTCAACAAAACAAAATTAATAAATAGAAATTAGTTTAAATGTTTTCCTTTTATTGGCGTACAAAAGACATATAATTCAAGAAACTATTTCAATCTATAAACTAAGGATTTGTGGTATTATTTTTTAATACGAACTGAATCAGCTATATATCAAAATTTAATTCAATTAACTTTTTTATGCAGAAAGAAATATGATACATTTGAGGGAATTTTTAACTGTAATCTTAATGTAGACTTTTTTAAGAAATTTAATAATCATAAAATATTTACTGGAAAAGATTGTAAAAGACTAATTTTATGAAGCTAAAATTATAATAACCAATATTTACAAAAAACTTTGATTAAAGTAGATAAATACAAAAAAAATAAATCAAGAATTATTTAGATCATTATAAGAATTTTTGAGGACTATAGCGAAAAAAAAATCCTATTAATAGAAATCCATAAAAGATTTAAAAAGCTAATTATGTACTTTTCAAGATGAAAGTGTAAAAGAATCATGATTAAAAGCGTAGAAACTTTTAAATTTTGCATAATTTGAATAATTTGCATAATTAAATTATAATAATAATGCAATTATGTCTCAATATTTCAAATATTGAAATTATTAAAGTTTATTACGATTATGAAGTAACGAGCAAAGAATTTACATGAATAAAATTAAGCTTTTATTTAAAGAAGAGTATTAGAAAGTTCTTTTTAGAAATAAGCATTTTTAAACATATAATTATTAATGCTAGCATAAATTTGAACAATTAGTAAATAAAAAGATTAAAGAAGGTAATTAACTTGGCAATATTTTAATGAAGTTATAATAAAATAGTCCATGCTAAGAAATATAATCAAAATATAAGAAATATGTTAGAGGATTTATTTCAAAGTTGTCAAAACACCAGTTTATTACTCTTTAAAATTTTAATCAGATTTTTCGAGTTTTTTTACTTCTTAAAGAAGATTATATTTCAGAAGCTATTTCATGAGCCATTCTGTGCGGTGTTTAAAAAGGAAAAATATAACTATTAGTTAAAGAAAAGTATCAAAGCGTGCAATTTAAAATAAAAACAAGATTTAACGAGTTTTTACTCCATAGATCTCGATTGGCTATTTGTTGAGTTTTGCATAAATATTAAAAATTTAAATTTTTATTTAGATTATAGTAAGAAATGTTAGCTCATCCTCAATACTATTGCTTTTATTTTTAATAATACAAAGAATGATAACATGAGATATTTTAAAAATCTGGAGTAATAAATCTAACATTATAAGATAGATGTGTGGAATATTGAAGACCATAAAAAGAACTCGAACAAAATTTAATATATAATAAAAGAAATTTTCAGATAAGATGCTATAGATAGGATGAGATCAATGTCAATTGTATACTTTTATTAAATATTATTTTTTAAAACCGCCATAGTTGTTCGAAGGTGAGCAACAAGGTCATCTTCATCAGAGGTTGGGGAAGTTAAGTACCCATAATCGACTTTATATCTTCCTCTGCTCTGGTTTGGCCTCGAGACAAAAGATTCTTAGACCTTCGGCACTGGCTTAATTTGGATTGCATTCTGGAACAAAAAAGAAATAATATTGCGAGCTTCATCAGAGGTGGGGAATTTAAGTACCCATAATTGACACATGTCGTCCTCTGCTTTGGTGATGTAATGAGACGCAACTCCGCCATGTCCTCAGACCTCCAGCAAGTAGATAGATTACGAGTATTCTAAAATTATATCAGTATTGAACATTTTTATCAGTACTGAATAATTATACCAGTATTGAACAAGGTCTATCAGTATCTGATATTTTATCAGTAAGAAAACATTCTTGTCAGTATGAAACATTTTTTTTAAAGAGCTGCGCACCAACGAGAGTGCTACGCGCTCTATAATCAAATTTATTTATTTATTATTATTTAATAGACTTTGATAAAAGCATGATATTTCAAATTAATACAAACAAGTTAAACAAATTTAGGAGCAGAGAAATATTTGCTGAATACAAATTTTGAAAAATTGCTATAATTCTTATATATTTATAATTAAAACAATTCAAATTAAGCTTTTATGTCTACCTCTGTGGAGAGTTAGATATCTTTGATCAACATTAAATATGTGAAAATCTGCAATATCTTATTTAGTAAGTCTAAGATTAAAAATATATGATTACTAAAGATCTTAATATATAAAAAAAATTATTTTAGCTAAATTTTCATACTTAAAAATAGTCTAATAAATCATTTTAAAATATAAAAGCTTTGATCAAAATTATTAAGAAGGAGAATTGAAGATCTCTAGTTAAATTTGCAATTTTTATGAACTGCAGCAATATTAGTATGACTAGGATAAAATAAAAGTAAGAAGAAGAAAAATAAAAGAAATAGGAAATGGATTGATAACTGGAATAAATAATAAATATTTGTATTATCTATATGAAAATATAATATAGATATATTAATCTATATTAACTAATTAAATGAGATAAAATTTGAGGATAGAGGTCTTTAAAAATTTTCGCTAGTTAAAAATATAAAATAGTTGAAATTAAATAAAAAATAATCTTATTTGAGATATCTTCTATAATGAATATGAAAAGAATAAAACAATCATATAATAAAATTAATAAAAATGCCTAAAATTCAACTGATTGCAAAGCAATTTAATTTAATTCAAAAATATCATCATTTATATCAAGTTTTATTAATTAGATTCTTAGTATTAAAGAACTTTTTACATTAGTTAGTTAATTTTAAATTTAGAAAATTTCACTTTATAAACATTTTCAAAGAAAGTCAATGCTACTTGGTGAAGTTTTTATTTTTATATTTTAATTATTAAAAAGATATTAGCTATGCTTGAGATCTTTAAAAATCTAAATGAAGATATTTATCAATTTTATTTTAACTTTAGTTATTAAAATAGGCTCAAAAAGTAAGCTATTAGTAGTAAAATCACATTACTAAAATTTTAATCTAAATCTTTCATAATTTTCAATTTTATAGGTCTTTTTTAAATTAGTTGGTGAAATAAATTAATAAGCATATAAAAATCCATTATGTGATCAGTTTAACTTTAATATAACTTTGCTTCTAAATATTAGAATTAAAAAATAAGCAAATAAACTAATAATTTCTTTAAGTTGAAAAAATATATAGTCTGCTATTTTATGATTTTATAGAGTATTTTAGATAGTTTAAATAATTTCAACAATGTTTATATTAACAAGCCTCTATGGCTCAGTTGGCAGAGCATTCGCTTAGTAAGCGAAAGGTCCGTGGTTCGAGCCCGCGTGGAGGCTTTTTTGTTTTATTTCTATTATTAATTTTATCTTAATAAGCAATTAAGTCATATCTATATAAATAATTTGCTAATTAAGATAAATAAGTTTAAAGTAGAATTTATTTACCTCTTAGTTCATATAAAAATATTTTAAAATTTCATTTATGAAATACCTACTAAAAAGGAATAGAAAACACTAAGCTCATTATAATTTCTTAATTAATTTTTTATCTAGGAAGATGACATTTTTTTGCTTATTTCAATACGAACCTTTAAGCTAGATATTTGAAAGCTATTAAAAGCTTCTCTTAAATTTTAAATTTATTAATAATAAAGTGAGATTTATTTTGTTGGTATATTAATTATAAAATATTTAATAAATTTTGATAATCATATATATTAAATTTTATCTAAATCTATATTTATATAAGTATGAAAATTTTAATGCTAAATATTAAAAATGATAAATTATAAAAATATCGACATCATTTATATTATAGTTTCATTATAGCATAATCATATCTTATTCTCCGATTCTCTGCTTTTTTCTATACATATCATCATTTAATTCCTATTCATATTTTTATTTGAATGGTTATTCTTAAAAGTACTATAAATTTTCAATATCCATCAAACATTGTTACTCTAGTTATTTCTTTTATTACTTTATCATTTTTAAGTATATCTTGTTCATTTAATGCTTTGATTTTATTAGCTTCATATTTAAACCACTTTTTTTCTAGTTTTTATTGACTTTTTCTTGCTTATTATAAGGTATATACTTATTAATGTAATTTTCAGAAATTTTTTCATATTCTCTGCTTATCAATTAACTTCTCTTGATTTGCTTTTCATTTTTTTGAATTATTTAAACTCTTCATTAGATTTTACTTTTTCTTAATATTCTTTTTTTTGATTTTTCTAGAAAGACACAATGTGTAGTCTTTTATGAGTCATCATATTCTGAACTTATAACACTTATTAACTAAGTATTGTCTTCATTAAAATCTTGTAATAAGTAATTTTCAAATTAAGAAAATAATGATTCGAGATTTTAAATTTGCAAAATAAGTTGAATTTACTCAATAAACTATGAATGAAAGCTAGCTTATCTTTTCATTATATTCTCTGTTGCTATAATTATTTCTATCATTTTATCTATATTCATGAAAATTTAACTCTAAAATAGTTAATAAAGTACTAATAATTAACCAATGCAAAATTATTCTTAATCAAGATTGCTCACAAGTTCTTACTTAAAAGCTTCTAGAAATGGGAATAAACTGATAAACTTTTCAGTCATCGCTATACTCTAGCTGCTTGATATTTCATTATAATGATCTTAAAATTTCTGCATTGTAAAGGCAATTACAAAATAAATTTAGCTAATTATCCTTAGTAGAATATACTTGAAATAATTTATTACATAATTTTAAATTTCATTAATAAGTTTCCTCTTATAAAATAAAGATAGCATTATAGATTATGCTACTACTCAGATAAACCAACAAGAATTTATAAATTGCTTCTTATTTATTTATTTATATTATTGCTTTTATCTAGCAAAGAAATAAGAGCTTTATCTTATAAAAAATATTTAAGATTTTAATAGTTTCTATGATAATTTGATACTTAGCATGCTTGATTTAAATAAGATATATTTAGCATATCTTTGAAAGTTTTAATAAGAAGATTAATCTAGAGAAAAATAGCAATAGTTTTGGAATTAATTAGAGGAAATTAATTAAACTTAAAACTTATCTTCAAACTAAATTTGTAGATCTAGAAAATACTTTATCTTATTGCATTCAGCAAGAGGAAACTAATTTCAGATTTATCTTAAAAAGTTAAAGGTATAATTTAAAGATAGATAATTTTCCTATGATTTTATAAAGATTATCTAGAACATCAAGTTAGACTTTTTAATTAAAGTTGAACTTCTTTATTTATTATTATATAACTACGAAAAATTAAAACTAACTAGTTTTGTTTAGTGAAAATTTTAAAATTATAGCTAATAAATTTTTATATGATACCAAAATTTAATATCCAAAGAATCTATGCCTTAAATCTTATAAAGAAATGAATTTTAACATTTTTTACAATTTTAATTAAAAAACTTGACATTATCTCAGAAAGAAACTTTAATGAGCACGTTATAATGAAGGGATTATTAATTGTACCTTCATTAAAAAATAACTATTACGATTTACGTAAAAAAAGTTATTCATAACTATAAGCACCATTTAAATAAATTTTAAGCTTATTATATTTATGAATAGTATAATTGAAAATTTAAGAAAACAAATTAATAACATTCTCTTACTAAATAGACTTGAGATTGAGATTTAGCATTTCATGATAAAATTTCTTAATAAGAATAGCATATGTAAAAACGCACGTCTTGAAAATATAATTTAAATCTACATAAGGATATTAGTATTTTGACATTATAAAGTAGTTTTTCCTAAGTTTATTTTATAATTTATAAAATTCAATATTTTAAAACTAATTCTTGCAAATTTATTTTTAATAATCCTTTTATCTAAATTCAATTTAATTTATAAAATTTACAATTTACTCTTATTTTATTACAATTAAAAATTCTAAAAAAGATATAAAAAATTGTAATTTTTAACTAGTAGTTTTAAATGAAAAGAATGATCATTATTTTAGCTTAGAAGTAAATAGAAAATTAAATTTTAATATTAAAAAATATAAGATTTAAATATATAAATTCTTTAATATTAAAATATAAGAAACTATAATTTATAAATTAATCCAGATAAATTATAAGCATGTAATTCAAAATTACTCATGAATAAAAATTTGATAAATTTGATTTATATTTTAAATATTTAATAATTATTAAAATTAACATAACCTAAATAGATCTATTATTAAATATTAAATTTATAAATTTCCTTTTTTTCTGAATATTTTAGTTGGCTTATAAGCTTGGAAACTTATATCTTGACTTATTGTGATTTAATTACTAATTTTATTACATATTTTAAATTTAATATGTTTATTTATATTTTAAATTTCTTTAACTTTATTTTAAGGCTTAATTTTTATAAAAAAGCGTATAAATAGCTATTGGATTTAAAAGTTTAATTATAGAACACGTAGTCTCTCAAAAGTCAAAATTCTTATAGGAAAACTTTAAATTTTTTAAATTTCTTCTTTGAATGCCTCTCCTAGTGCTAATATTTCCTAGAGCAATATTGTCTTATACAGGAATGTGATTTGAGTGCTATTTAAAGAGTTCTTAATAACTAATATCTTTCATCATCGACGTTTCTCGATGCCTCAAATCTTATCCCATTTGATTTCTGCCAAGATTCTTGAGCATTTCTTATAGTAGAGTATTCTGGTACCAAAGTTTTAGTCAGCATCAGTAGGAAGATCGTTTCTTTCTATTCGAATTTTTTTTAAATAATCAAAAATTATGTTTTTTGAAATATTTTCTTTAGGTTCTAAATTTTATATTATTTAATAATAATATTAAAACTAAAAGAGTTTCAATATTTGAAAATTGAGAAATGATTGCACAGTTATTGGCAAATAATCATGTAAATTATGTCTAATTAAAATTTCTGCATTTTCAATCACAACTCTCTTTCA